>CAUJNA010000713.1:205562-225562 GCA_963377175.1 Effrenium voratum | reverse complement strand
AAACAAGCAAGCAAGCAAGCAAGCAAGCAACCAAGCAACCAAGCAACCAAGCAACCAAGCAACCAAGCAACCAAGCAACCAAGCAACCGAGCAACCGAGCAACCGAGCAACCGAGCAACCGAGCAACCGAGCAACCGAGCAACCAACGCCCGTGCCAAAATCAAACACTTTGACCAGAGAACTTTAGGGACACGACTTGCTTGCCTTGGTCCGGCATGGCAGGGTTTGTTGCCTCTGCCTTGTTTCGGAAGCATGTCGTGCATGCGTCCTGCTCTAGGAAGCCCTGTCATCAGGACTCTGTTTCCACTCCTCTGTCCGAGTCAAAACCAGTGACCCAGGCAGGGAACCCTTTGGGGGGCTGACTACCTTCATTTGGCAACCCACCACGCCAAAAAAGAACGGAGCAAGGAGCGTAAAGGGCGCCCACACTCTTTTAAAAACAAAAACAAAAGATAAAACATTCTGCCAGCCAGAAGAAGTGACCCGGGCTCCGCAAAAGAGGCAAACTGTGGTTTCCTTTTGGCTTCCGTTTTGAATAAGTCGCAACAGGGCACCCCGGACTAGAGAACAATTGGCCCGACAGATTGCTCCCGCCATGTTTGGCCCCTGGATCCTCTGTCCTTTTCTTCTTTCGCTCGCAAGGTTATTGGTCAAAGCACATTCCTTGGCGACTCCGCACCAAATCAGTAGCTAATCTGCACACTAGGCTCTGCGTAAGAGCAACTTTGCAAGTAGACTGCGCAGAGTCGCGCTGCAAGATGCTGCCCGCAATTTTCATACCCAAGCTCTTTACTGAACCCAGACGCTTTACGCAGACGACTCACACCTAGACTATACCACACCACTCATGCCCAAACTATCGTGCCCAGACTACTATTCCCAGTCTGAGCAAGTTGCTCTGTCCGGCAGGTGGCACTGTGCAAATAGCTCTGTGCAAGATAGCTCTGTGCAAGATAGCTCTGTGCAAGATAGCTCTGTGCAAATGGCTCTGGGCACAAGGCTCTGGGCAAGTTGGTCTGTGCAAGTTGCTCTGTGAGAAACCGTCCAAGAGCGCCCGCCCCATCCAGATTACGGTTCAAAGGATCTCCTTACAGGAAATTTATCACCAAAAACTCGGGATGAATCATAATCGTTCACCAGCAGTAATTTAGGGCTCCCTAAGAAAGGTCACACCAACCAACAAAACCCTTGTGAGGTCGCGATAAATTGGCCCTGAACCGCTGGCATTGAGCACTTCCCCCGTGGCACAGGATAGCCAGGATTTGCTGGTTGATCCCGCGTCGGGAAAACTCCCTGAACATGTCAATGTGGGTAGTGGAAAATCTTCGAGGGCCCTTGGAGACAACATGCATCAACTGCAGGCTAGGGGCTTATTCGAGGAGTCGTTCACGTGGAAGACGAAAGGGTTCGCCCGCAGGTTGCCTGGGCAACTTTCAAGCGGCGCTTCAGAGGTTTTCATGGGTCGCTGGTTTCATTCCCCCGGCCCAATTTGCCGGAATTGATCCTTTGTTCAACGCAGAATCGAATTGCCAATTGGAGGCAACGCAAGTCCCAGTAGCAAGCCCTGGAAACCTCCCTAAGCTGAACGGCGAGCTCCGGGCCCTTCCCTCCGGAAGCTGATGTGGGAAGACTCTTCCTCAATCGAAGTTACCCTCAGCACGATCCAACTTGAGTCATGATCAAAACCTAGTATGGAAGAAGCCATGTATGTAAATAATTCAAAGGATGGCTGCACCTACTTTATGGTTGGACTGATTACCTGGGTCTTGATGGCTCGACTTGTTGCCGGGGTGGCGCCTCGCTTGCTGCGAGCAAGCAAGGAAGCGATACCTTATGCTGTTCTTTAGAGGGGGGCGGTGTAAGGGGAGATAACATGGCGTGGACTAGGGAGCACTGCGGTTCAAAAGTTGCAGCCTGCCAAACTCTGTTGAGTGCCTCTGAGTCACCCGCTGCCCATTCGCTTCGAGGGTGGAGCAACGAAGGTCTTTGCGGACTCGACGGGTTTGGTTTCTCTTCCCTGCCCCTAACGTTTCCCTTCAGGCTCCCCAAAGGCGGCTCAAGAACTTCGCCTCCCCAAGCCTCCCATTGTATTTGCGGGGTTTTTCCAGGCTTCCCTTGGTTTCCCCCTATTGCGGGCCACGCACCTATTGCGTCGGTCTCAAAGTTCAAACCTTTCTTGGGATGGTCGAAAAGGGCTTGAAAAAAGGAAGCTGTTGCCACCTGGATCGCGTCCCTTTGAGACACATACCCGGCCTGCATCGAACTTCATGATCTTGCTCTTGAAGTAGGTGGGGAACCTCAGCTTTTTCAAACTTGGCCCAGAACATGTTCTAGCCAAACAAAATGTGTTTGGAGGAGACCTTTGGTTCTGAAGAACAGGTGGGAATCTCCAAAAAAAGTCGTTTCTCAGATGAAGCGCAAAAACGGCGCTGTGTCAAGAAGGTCAACAACCAAGAATGGGCACGTGTCCCAAACGCCGGGCACAACAACTGTGGACTTTCGGCGTCCCTTTCCCTAGACCAGGGCACCAGCTACAGACACATGCTGTGCCCGCGGCAGGTTGATGAAGCCGACCATCACGGAGAACAGCACCACGGCGAAGTAGAGGTAAGCGTAGGTGCTCTGAGGCCAAAGGCGGAGAGAGGGAGGCCAGGCGCCACAACAGGGTGGGGAACAAAAATGCGACCCGCACATATCGGTGACCCCCCATTTTTGGGGGGTCAGTTTGCTTTAAGCTGCGCTTTGGGCATCCGAAAAACACCAAAATTTGGGATACCCCCCAAAGGATGAAACTATCCGCGCGAGATCCAGAGATCCGGGCTCCTATGCGCTCCCATGTGTTTCAGGAATGGAGTTCTATTTCTTAGTAAAATGACTCCCACTGAATACGTAATCCAACCAGTGAACTATAGCAATAACTCAATCTGCAACAGAAAAACAGCCTGGACAGCACATGGGAGTGCCGCAAGCCCAAAAATACAACTCTCCAGCCACTAGGACTGGCAGACGCCCCAAAAGGTTCCATTCCCTTAAGTGACCCCAAAAAAGGCGGGAGCTCTCCCGGTCCCTTAAGTGTATCAGGGGTCTCTCACCCCAAAAAGGGCGGCGCGGGCTCTCAAAGTGGTCCCGCTTTGAACGATTCTGTGGAGCAGAAGACGCTATGCCCCAATAAGGGTGTACTTTGGACACTATAAACCTTTGAATATATTCAGGGCCCATGTCCAGCCCCCACACTCGGTAACATCACGTTGGATGAATCAAAAGAAGGACCACTCTTCCCCGTGTACTGGGGGAAACAAATCATTCTGCGCGTTCCCATCTTGAAGCACCTTGTCATAGACACCTAGAACTCTCATTCTAAGAAGAATCTACCTGTGGACCCCTTTTTTCGTTGATTTGCCAAAAAGAATGTGTCTGGCCCATGTGGGTGTCTTTTTTATGATAGTGCCCTTTGGACTATTGTCAAGGGATACCAAAGGGAAAGAGCCTAGTTGCGGGAGCTTCTGCCCATGTGCAGTTGGGCCTGGTGAGAAAACAGAGGATGTTGGGTAGGCCCCTCATGTCCTCTCCAGTCCGTTGCTCATCACCGAACACGGAAGATACGCCAGGGAGGCTCCGGCCCTGCAGGTTTGGGTTGCATCCACCCGTGGGCTTCTGACGGTCTCAAAATGAAAGACCCCTTTTTGGATGGTTTAAAAGCAAACCCAAAGAGACAACACATTTTGGGTGGGGACTGGACATCATTAACATTGTTTCTTTTCGTCCGCCAACCATTTTCAAGAGGTGTTCCTAAATCAAAATGTTGAGAAACACCCGGACACCCCCCCGGGCTTCCGTGCCAAGGCGCGTCCCCCACCCTGGCCAAATGCGCTTGGTACTTCGCGGTGCTGCCCCAACTGGGCGACGGAGTCGAAGGCGCAACGGGCTGCGGGCGTCATTTCTTTTGGTTGAAACCAAAAGGGAGACCAAAGGGAACCAGTCAATTCCGAGGACCACTCCCCCATCTGCAGCAACAGCGTGGAGCAAACTTACAGGAAAGTCCCCCAAAGACGGTAACATTGGGGGGAGCAAAGGGCCCCCCCCTCGGATTGAAAAGGGGAAATTTTGGGTGACGGTTTCCATGTTCGCCCCAAACTACAGTTGACCAGCCAGTTTCTAAGTTGTTCATATCCAGAGCCCAATGGGCAATCCACCAATCAACCCGTGGGGGAGTGTCTGAGGCAAAAATGTGTCGTCCAACTTGACCACCCAACCTGCCACTGTCTCGGGAACTCCCAAACCTTCGGGCAAAATCGGTCGCAACGGCCCGTGAGGTCGTGTTTTGCTTTGCTGACGCATGTTGCAAAGACAAACAATGGCACCACGCCCAGTGCCCTCCTTTGGTCCTTTGAAGGTGGCCACGGTCTGTCTGTTGGTTCAAACAAACTTGGCCCATCCCAAGGACATCACGCCATCTCTCGCTTTTCCCGTTCTGCCGGAGAAGAAAAACGGCAGAAACATCGTCTTTTCGCCGCTGGCAAAGCGGCCTCCAGCTCAGCTCCATGGGCCCGGGACTTGGGGGGGGGTGCCATCTGTACCAGTCAACTGCCCTCCCCAAGATGGAGCTGAGAAACCTAGCCGGAAAAAGTCGTTGCTCAGGCCTGGGGAAACCACCTAGGCGCTCACGGTTCAACAGTCAATGTGTTGTGCACTGCCACGCCTAGATTCATAGATCCCCCAAGGGACACGCATCATAGCAAGCTCGTGTTACCCCGAGTGGGCTCGACACAAAATAGGCAGCTCAGACGTCACCTTTGAACATCACCCCAAAAGGACAATGCTCCAAAATTGGCCCAACAAAATGAAGTTTGAACCACCAAACAACGGCAAAAAGCCAAGAACCCCTACCTCTTCGGCACACACCAATCCCACTTCATTTGCTCCCTGGTACACTTCTCCACGAAGCTCACCCCCCCCGGGCCCCGCGCCCAATCCCCATCCTTCTCCGCATTCGAGGCGCTTGAAGATGGCGAAGGCCACGCCGATCCCGATGAGCCGAGGGATCACCGTAAATCCTAGGGACTCTAAAAGCTGAAAGGGGAAAGAACCTTTTTCACGGTGAACTCCTGAAAAAAAAAAGAAAAAACAAATATGGTGGCGCTCGTCCATGAATTCCTAAGTCACAAGCTGCCATGGGGGAACTTGCGGGAAGACCTTTCTGTGAATCTGAAATCCAGCATCATCCAGCTTTTCTAGGTCGTGGTCATGGTTCCCATAATGGGAACCTTTAAGTACACCGGAAGTCTAAAAACAATTCAATCTAAGGTCGACCACCGTCCCTTCTAAACCCCAAGGGCTTTCAAAGAGCACCAGCATGAGCTTCAACTAAACTCCCCGATAAACTCATAAACTAGCCCGCGCCCGAAGCCCATTGACTGTTGGTTCTACATGGCCATGATGGTCGATATGCGTCTTTCTTTTGACGGTACCCCATTTTTCGTGGTTTAAAAGAAAACCCAAAAGGAAAACCATCAATTTTGGAGGGGGTCTTCCAAAAAAAATATGACACGCCTACATACAGATTACTCTCCCCATCAAACCAGCGCCTGACGCCTCCGTCCCTCCGTCCCTCCGTCCCGTCCCTCGTTCCGAGCCCGAGCGCCGCGCCGACCAGCATTCCGATGGCCGCGCCCGGGTTGAACTCCTCCGGGTCGGCGCCTACCGAGACGCGTCCGAGAAACATGTGGGGCCGCAGCGGGGGATGCTGGCGTCTTGGCGTACGAGTACTGGGCTGAGCGCTGGGGATGATGCTGGTGTGTTGCTGGCGTAAAAAGATCCCGACCGGGTGGAGGGCCTGGAGCAGCATGCTCCGGAGCGGGCAAAAAAGATGCCTCTCAAACCGCGAACAGGCCAGGCCAGGCCAAGCCGGCATGTGCAAGTAGGGTTGCTAAACCCTGACATGTAAGAACTCTCAAAAAGCACCAAGGAATGGCTACACCACAAAGACCTGATCTTGGTTGGCACCATCCCCAAATAACGGGTACTGGGGCCTTCTAAGAGACCTTAGACGGGCTTTGTCTCAACATGGTGGAACCAGCCCCCGCGAGGACGAAAAGGGGCGGTGTCCGCTTGACCCATTGGTGTCCCTCTGTTTAAGCCCCAAGAGGTGCCACCCCAATCAACAAGGAGGGGGAGGAAAAGTGTCATGTGCAAATGGGTTTGTCTCAACATGGCAAAAATGGTTTGTACTATTGGTCTGGGGAGGACATGGGTGGAGCCCACCCAAATTTCCTACAAACAAGAAGGGGCTCCATCTGGGGATCATGTATCATGTGTTGCTCTGTTTTTTACAGCACCTGTAGCCCCAATAAGATGGCTTGTGCAAGCAAGAAGGCACTTCAGCACATATGGCAATCAGCTGCACTTCCACGCACGAGCCTTCATCAAGCATATGTGCCTGGCTTGCTTACAAGTCCGGTTTCCAACGTCACTTTCCCCTGCAAGTAGCGTCTTTTCCGGAGGGGTACCTAGTACCAGCCCCGCCTCGTCCGTCATTCAGGAGCGGCGCACTTTCACCTGATCCCAAAAAGCCAAATGTTGGTAGCAAGTGATCTGTGAAAGGTAGAGCTGGTAGCAAGCGCCTTCTACTTGCCCTAGAGAAGCACGTCCAAACGCCATCATGTTTGGCGCTGTTTTCAAGATCCGAAGTTATGTGTTTTGCCGTAAGAAGCTACATGGAACCATCAGCTCAGCAGTCCTTTCATTGGCCCTTGAACATGTTGATCCGTTCGCCTTTCCGCCCTTGCAGGGCAGTGGCAAAAAGCAGCCCCCGCGGAACACGGCACCCTAGCGTTTGCCACCGGCCTCATTACTTTACCCTTCTTAAAATCACTCAAGCGCTACCCAGGGGATCCCTTTCCTTCCAACTTCGATTTGCGTGATTTGTGATGCTTCATCAACGCGGAAAACGAAAAAAACTCGGAGTCGCTCGAAGGTCTCGCAAACCAGCTTTGTCGGCTCGCCATAAGCTCACTTTGAGCTCAACCATAGAAAGAGTATTCTGACATACCTTTGGGCCCCAAGGGTAGCTTCTCCTTTTCGGCTTCCCTTTTCAAGTGCTTACCAAGCTGGAAAGGGCTAGCTAGTCTTCTTGGTAACTCGCAGGGAAGGACGCGGGGGGTTGACGTCCCATGTCCCCAATGTCCCCGATGTCCCAGCACACCTCAGACTCTCCCCTGCCCGCCTGCCATCTTCCAATAACTTCGGCCGCACGGGGGGCTCTCAGGCGCTTGGGCCGGAAACTTTCGGAAGGCGTACGAGCTGTTGCACGAGCGGTTCCACATGCGGCTCCCGGGGCCTGGACGGTACACGTTGAACTAGTTTGATTGCGAAACAAACATGTTCCAAAAGGTTGGAGGTAAAGGTTTTGCCACAGACTGAACCGCACTTTAGACACCAGCCGCAGTCCGCACTTGGTGTCCTGGATAGCCAGGACCTCTTTGAAATCTGACGCCTGCGCATGCTATCCATCCAGGATCCTGGGAAACACGTGAAATCAGGCCTTCTTCTGCAATACCGTCTGGTGGGATTCCCATCCTGGCCCATCCTATGACTACTTTCTCACTTCTTCCTTACGAGGACCTCAAATTCTCCGCGGACTGGTGGATCGCCAATGACCTTCCCAAAAAGCACAATCATCATTTCTGCGCGGACAGGGGACTGGTGGGATCTACCCAATATGGCAAGGGATCCAAAAACTGTCTGCTCTTTTTGTGGATGGGGCTCCTGTTTGCTGAGCCAGGGACGTGAGTGACATTCAAAACCCTAAGGGTTGAGTACGGAACCGTCCCTTCTTGCTTGCGGAAACCATTCGAACTCAGAATGGTTTAGCCATTGACAACTTGTGTGAGATCAACCATGAAACCAATTTGAGAAACAAACCTGAGTCAATGTAACGAAAATTCAGGACCAGGCCGGCGATGTCTTGGAGAAGCAACCACATCTGTACTGTCCCCCAGTTCAAACCAATGCAAAACGAGTACTGTCAGCCTCCAGGACCGGGCAACATCGCTGCTACCTATGTACTCTACGGCTGAAAGGACTGGCAACGCACCATACACCACCGGAAAGAATCATGCACCCCGCCTTTTCGCTCCTTTTGAAGCTGGTTTTACCCCTGCCTTTAGCCCTCTGAGGAACTCCGAAAACCAGCGAAGCCGCCGCAACTCTTTCCACGCGCGCACTCCGCGCTCCCCGCGCTCCCCGCGCTCCCCGCGCTCCCCGCGCTATCCGCGCCCCGCCCCTTTCCCTTGCGGGGGGTTCATGAGCTCCTGGCCGGAAGGGAGCGACTACCTGCCATGATGTTGACCCCATATGGCTGTGGCTCAAAGAAAAACGGTACCACACTGGAACCCGGGTAAGTGGAAACATGGACCAAAACCTGCGTAACCCCTCCTGCTTAATTTTGAGCCACACCCATATTCATCAACCTCTGTTCATTAATAGGGGGGCGTCCCTGGGTTACCTGGGTTTAGTGAAAAATCATCACTTTTGGAGGGAAGACAACCCTTTTAATACCTTGGGGTTGATTAATATCCGGGCAACATTCAGCCACAGGCAAGGAAGGTGTTTGGGGTCCTTCTAATGGCCCACAGATTCCATTCAAAACCGACCGCTTTGAACTACAGGTGTCTTCTGGGCCACGTCTCAGGGGCCGTTGACTTGCGCTCCAATCGAACAGTGTTGTTTCTTCTGCCACGAAAGCGGTCCCTCGCCTGGTAGAAGTCCCGGATGCTCTCGTCCTCCAAATGCCCCGACTTCATCCACTGGAACCAGGCCGTCCACTGCTCCTCGTTGCCCGGCATGCCATTCCTCGGCAAAAGCGCATTTAGACTCCGGTCAAAAATAGAACCGCCTACTTCTTTCTTTTTGGAGCTCAACTCCTTTACATCCTGTTCTTCTATTGCGGTTAAGCGTCTTCTGCATCCATTGGCCGTGCATCATGCGAGCCTTGGCCTTCTCCTTCTCCTGTCAGCCGGACCCCCGGGTAGTCAGATGTGTTTTTGCTCAGAAGGATGGGACACGGCCGGATTTGCCCCCCCGTCTCAAGGAAAGGGGGGTATCCGGCCAGTCCTAGAAGGAACCTGGAACCGAGCTCATAGCGCCCTTGGAGCATCACCAAAGCGAGGCTCAAATAAGATTGACCTCTCGAAAGGTTGATGTTGAAACCGCCTTGAAAGGGACATTGAAGGACCCCCTGTGCGTTCCTGCTTTTGAGCTGTTTAGCCTCAAAGTTCCAGCCGAAAAGTTGCCGAGGGGGGAAGAAAGGCTTTGCTTGGGTCCTGCGTGTTTGAAGCTTAACATTGTGCTGAGCTTTAGTCTGAAAGCCACGCCCCCCACCGCCCTCCCGGCAAAGGACCTTCGTGGGAGACCAAAGTTGAACCCCATGAATCCAATCGAAACGCCAGCATGAAACATCTTTCGGCTTTCGGGCGCCGCTCGCGGCTGGCGGCTCGCATGGCTGATGCCCCTGGAAGCACCGACTGAAATCCCTCACGTCCGTGGAAGGTGGTCACAAGGACAGGAAAGCAAACAAGCAAGCAAGCAAACAAACAGACCGACCGACAAACAGACAGACAAACAAACAAACGAGCAAACAAGCCAGTATCCTTCCTGGCTCTCCTTCTGTCTCTCACACGCTTCTCCTTCATCTCCTCTCCCTCTTTTTCCTCCTTCATGTTCTCCCGGATCCTTGGCTCTTTGCTGCTCACGCGCAATCCGGGCAACAGTTGCTACCTTCAGCGAGGCGGGGTTTTGCTGCCCCGCCCTCCCCCCCCTGCCCCCCCTCCCCCTGGTCAGTGAGGTTGTGCTTTCGCGATGTGGACCTGACCTCAGCACCTTCCAGTCAACTAACAAGTTCAGTCATGCGGGAAGCTCATGCTGGGGCCCACAAAAAAGACATCCTCTCGTGCTCTCCAAGTCAAACACCTCTCCCCTCGCTTCCACTTCAAAAAACATGGATACCCTGCGCTAAATCCTTCCCCCCCGCCCTCCCCCCACCCATTGTGTCTTTTCCCCTCATGCCTTCCGGCCGCCAACCGCCAAACAACTCCTGACACTTTCTGGTTATAACATGTTCCTCTCTTGGTTTCCCTTCAAACCCCCCTGTTTCCCTTCTGGTTTCCCGTCCCTTTCTTTTCCCTGGCGCCCTACATCCGCGCGGCTGTCGCACGGGACCCATTCCCCGCGTTTTTTCTGTGAGGGGCTCTTGGTTGGCCAAGTCCAGGCCCTCCACCCAGGCGTCCAGGGCCTTGCCCTGCTCCCGGCGATAGATCTTCGTCTCCTTGGCCCCCGCCGTGTACCTCGAAGCGTGGGGCCCGCCGGCCGCCCGACGCCCGCTGGAGAAGGGGGCTGAAAGAAGGCCCACGCAGGTGGCCGGACGAGGAAAGAGAAACCACCGGGTTTTGTGTCCTTCCTTTGCAGGTCACCTTTAAAACCATCCAAGAAGGGATGGTTCATTGTACGCGACTTTTGAACTTCACTCTCACTTGACACTGGCCGTGCCAAAGCGGCGATAACCACCCAAACAAGGGCACATTGTATCAGGAGAGGTTCCTGGATCGGCGTGCGTCGAGTGATGTGCCAATTTCAATTCATCTGTCGATGTCTTCGTCGCTGACTTTCATCGGGTCAATCTTGAACAACCAAGTGGTTTCCCAACAAATCATGGTCAATTGCTGACCTCAACACCAGCACCGCGTCCAACTTACATGCGACTGAGCGGCTTCACGCAAAACTGGTCCTGCGCGAGCTGCAAATATGAAATGCTCAATTTAGCCCAAGTCAGGGTCCGGTAGAGCGAAGATCCCGCAAGAAACAACCAGTGGGAAACCGCGCGTTTGTCTTTGAACAGAAAGGGTGCCACAGCAAATCCCCTGTGGCGCGCACAAGTCCGACTTAGCCATTGGGGTCTTCCCCAAACGGACCCTCAAGCCGTGCTGGGCGTTTTCCTTGCCCGCGTGTGGCTTGCCTTTCGGGAATCGGACTAGCTGGTGCTTGTCAAGCAAGACGCAGACACGGGTAGTCTGATGGGAAGCTGCCTTTTTGGCATGGTTTGAATGGACACACATGGAGGGATGCCAAAGGTTGAGACACGTCACCCAAAACCCAACTGAAATTCTTCGGCTTTCAGACCTTGAGGACCAGAATCCGTAGCCTGCTCCAAGAACAAAAAACCCCACCACAAAACAGCCCGGACCCTGCATCCCCCCCCCAACCCAGCCTCAACCCACCGGTCCAAACCCACCAGCCCCCCAGCCTCAACCTCCTCCACCCCCCACTCCCAAGAACCTCCCCCAACCCACCACCCAACCCCACCCCCCACCCCCCAACCCCACCCCCCACCCAAGCCCCAAGCCCCAAGCCCCAAGCGTCCTGGCGCTCCGGGGACCGATTCACCTGCGTCATGGTGGCCAGCGGGAAGAAGCCGTCCGGGAAGTGCCACTTCTCCGGGTCCAGGGCCTCCTCGGGACCCGACACCCGGCCCGACCCGACGGACCAGACCCATCGAAAATGGGTCGGGACCACCCCAGCTGCGGGAGATCTGGGGTCTTTTGGGGGCAGATGTGCCGAGAATTTGGGCACTTTTGGGGGGCAGGGCCATCTTTGGGGACTTTAGGCGTTTGGAAGGATGTTGATGTTGCACAGTTGTTTTTTCAGGTGGGCTGGAAGGAACAGCAAGCCATGTTGGGGTCCTGGCTTCCCGTTCTGGCATCCCTCGTTGGCTTCCTTTTTGGCTTCACGTCCGACTTCTGGCCTGTTTTGGCTTCAGTCATCTCCGGGCCTCCGAGCCGCATGTTTCTTTGGCTGGAGATGGGAATGCGATTCTCAACATTCCGAGCCCGGAAATGAGCGAGATGTTCCTTTAGGCTTCCCTTTAAACCAACCCCAAGAAGGGATCCGGACACTGGAAAGAAGTCACCCGAAGAGACATGGCACGTGAGATCGTCTCACAACAACCCTAAGGGCATAGAAGACCTTCCAGAACCCAGCAGCATTCAGGCAGAGCCTAAGCGCCGCCCTACTTCGCTGGCTCAACAAGATGAAGGGGATCAGCGGGATGGGCGGGGGTGTTCCGGAGTGGAGAGCATGAACCACGGCCATGAACCGAAAGCCCAAACAAGACCTACACGTAAACACTAGTTGGTTACAATCTTCATCCAGGCCAAAGAAAAGCAGCCCAACCCTCCATTTGCTTACGCCCCCTGAAAAAAGAACCATATCTCCAGTAGTGATAGATTCCCTTTGCAGCCAAAACGGGAAAACCTAAGTATCCTTAAGCAACCGACGCCTCGCCGGCTCGCCAGGTCCCCGGGCGTTCTTGCTGCCGTACCAGCAGAAGTACCACTTCCTCTGTGGCTGCCTCAGGCCTCCGGCGCCATGCGGCCGATAGCGCGGCCGGTGACTGAAAACTTCAGCAAGAACCGATGGTGAACGAATCATGGGTTACTTGAGGATTCATCTTTGAAAAAATACCATCCCCATATCAAGAATTCAGGGTGAACTCATGGGTTAGTTGGATTCATCTCCGAACAAGAATTGCTCACCGGCCTAAAATATGAACTGGTTGGCTGGTTGTCACAGAACCCAAAGCCTGCGTACGGCTTCGACGCCCAGTTGCTGTTGCTGTCTGCCTTCCCTTGCAGGCCCACCCGTGCCAGTTTGAGCTCGGGTGCATCCCTTTGCATTCAAAGTAACCCCCTGTCAAACCAAAGAGACCAACGAACAGGGTGCAGCCCCCCTAGCCCAATAAGTCCTGCACAAATGCTGACAGATCCCCTATGTGGCAAGGCGTCTTCAGGTAAAGTCTGGATGCACAGAATGCAGATCGAGCACTTCACTTGAAGGGGCGGGACCATGTTGCGTGTAGCTCCCTGTTAAAGGCAAGCACCCAGCAACCTGGAGATCCTACTCTGCCCTCGTCTGGCCTTTCTTCCGGGCCTTCTCGCACTGCTTGGCCCACTCCTGGCCCAAAGTGGCCAGATGAATCTGGGCCGTGCCTTGCCACGCCAAATGGGTGTTCCCAAGGGAATCCTTCTGGGCCCCCCAAACCAGCGGTCCAAGTCCAAACCAGTCCAGCGGTCGAAGCCACGGGCAAATGCCACGTTCGCTCCGTCAAGCTTGGGAGGGTCGAACACGTAAAGCCTTGTGGGAGAAAAGATGCACATTTCGCCGTTTTTGTGATCTTTCGGCAGAACCAAAAGAGGCATCAATCGCAAAAGCCTGGATTCAGGGCAGCCAGGGTCGCACGGTCAGCGAGCCCTGGCTAGCAGTTCGGAGTGAACACCACTACCTCCATGGCTTGCCCTGGCAGTCCCTCAGACTGTCCTCTTTCATGTCTTCGCCCTTCAGCTCCGCAAAGTTGCAGTAGATGGCGCGCACGTAGACCTGGCAGAAAGCTTGGCAACTGCGGGAAAACCGTCTTGCCGGATTGCCCACCGCTGGTCTGCAGGGGTTGCCACAAACAAAGCTTGAGCTTCTCATGGGCCTTCCCAAGAACAAATCAGGAATAATGGAGGACGCTTGCAGGTCGCCAACTGAGCTGGCAGATTCAGCACAGCAGGCAAGCAAGGCTCTTTGACACAGATCTGTGTGTTTCGAGAGGGGCACTGTCTGCACGCCAGCCGCTCGTTTTAACGACGACGGTGTGCCACCGGCTGTGCCAGGGCCAGTCGCCCACTTAGCTCAGTAGCTTAAGTCGTATGCGGTAGGTCGTGCAGGACGCATGACATGACGTGACCTGATCTGATGTACTGTCAATGTATATCATGGAATGAAACGGAACGGGATGGGATGGAACGGAATGTGTGCAATGCACGTAATGTAGAGCATCGCAACAAACGTAACGTGGAGTAAAGTCACGCAACATTGCGTATCTATGTATGTTTGGTGGGCAGGTAGGTAGATACTTGATTCTCCCGACGACTGTGTGCCATTGGGCGCCAAAAATTGTCAGGCGTAGCATGACTCTGATCTCTGCCTCATCATTGCAAGAAATAAATCACCGACTGTTGGGGATCTCCTTTCTGGGGACAGACCCAAATGGCCTACCCGACTAAAGGGATGGGTCCCCTTCCCCCCACAAGTAAAGACTCCCTCCGAAAACGAGTTGGAAAACGCATCCCCAAGCAAAATCCGTCCCCCCGGCTCAGGCACGTCGAGCTCCCAAGCCCATGGCCCGCCGCCATTGACCCCGCCGCCAAGCCCGTCGCCACGAGGCAAGCGGAGCAAAAGCAAGGCACAAACTGCGGAGAGGCACGTGCAACGACAGCAAACAAATCCAGGAGTGCGTTGGGAAAGCTGAGGCAAATGCTTAATGCAAAGATTCGAGCAGTTTGGCCCGAGATGTTGCGAGCCGCCCCCACACCCCCAGCATTGCTCAGCAAAGCTTGGGTAGAACAACCTCAGCAGTTCAATTGGCCAAATCGTATCTTTCAAGCAGTCTTGCCAAGCTGGCCATTCAGAGTTTCGGGCGCTTGAGTCAGACAGTACCCATCCAGTCCCGTATGCGTACTTATCCTTACTTTCTTCTGAACAAATTGGGGCATCATTTCCAGCCCCGGGCCACGCCTTGCCCAGCTCCTGACCCTCCAAGCTGATCTCCCGGAGGTCCCCCTAAGCCGACAAAACGCGCGGGGTCTCCGAATCAGCGCACCCCAATGGTTGGACCCGGACCCCGCTACGATTTTGGGGACCCGCGCTGGGACGGCTTTGGACGGCTTGGAAAGGAAAGCAAGCAGTGCGTTTAGAGGGATTCTTCTGGTATCGCAGAAAAAAGGCCAAAGCCTCACTGCCCACAACTATGGATCTGGAAGATGACAGTGGCCTCCATGCTAAGAAGCGGGCTTGTGTTTTGGCTACCGTGCCGGGTTTGGTGCTTCCAAAGGGCAACCGCGAGGAAAAAGCAAGCATCCCCATTACGAGACATACCCGAGTATGAGCAGCCATCAAGTGCTCGACGAGTCAAAGCATGTTGTATCTATGCTCACCGCAGCTTGACACGACTCCAGCAACACTCCCTCAGACTAACATGGAAGCTCCCAGAAGGCCTCTGTAAATGGAACCAAGTCTTCCAAAGGATCCTGGGATCCATGGAATCGCCTGGGGAATCTGCTGGCGCTCGGACCACGAAGCTTCAACCGGCGAAGCCGGCTCCCGTTTCTGAGGCTTTCTGGAAATTCAATCGGCAGCCAAACCATCCAGTCTCTATGGTCAATTTGGGAAATGCGGGATTTCCCCGTGTCCACGACGGGAATTGCATGTGTTGACCACGTCACGTGGGTGTGTGTGTGTGTGCACGTGTCTGTGTATTTTGTGTGTGTGTGTGTGTGTTGTGTCTCGTTGTGCTGTGTTGTGTCGTGTCGTGTTGTGGTGTGTGTGTGTGTAGTGTTGTGTGATGTCGTGTCGTGTTGTGCTATGCTCCTGTGCTGCGCTGTCGTGATGTGTTGTGTTGTGCTTTGTTGTGTTGTGTTGCGTTGTGCGTGCGAGCGTGCGTGGATGAATTTCCCTTTCCCACTGGTTCCCATGCCAAGGAAGACTTTCCGCATTGTCCCTTAAAAGGCTTGAAAAACCAAAGCGTCCTTTTGGATGGCTAGGAGGGCTTGGGAAGGGTCAATCTGCTATTGACACAGTTTCAAGTCGGGTGTCTTGAAACAATCCCAAAAAGGGGTGGTGTCCCAAGATCGGTTTTTTTCAAGGACACTGCGAAGCCCTACTCTCTCCCGAATGCCTGCAGTGTCTTGGCCAGAACAGCGATCTTCCGCTCCCCGCCGAGCCTACGTGAAGGGACGCATCGTACAATGCGCAATAGAGCTGCCCTTTCTGAGCTGTCGCTCTAACTGGGCGGTCCGTTTTCAGATCCCCTGCTAAAGGTTGAACTTCTAGTGGGTTCAATGGAAACCCAACACTAAACCAACTAAAAAGCTGAAAAGCTAAGGGACCGGATGGCTGGCAGCCACCGAGCTACGCTGCTTGATCTGGAAACCTCATTGGCATCTTGAGTTCCTGGGTCTGTTTTCCGAGACATGGCACAGGATCGGCTGCTGCTGTTTAGGCCCACACCGTTGTCATTCAAACAACAATGATGAAGCATCAAAAAGAAAAATGAGACTGAAAATACCCGGAAGTTGAATTGGGCACACCCAAGGCAAAAACTATCAAGCAAAGAAACAAAGAAGAAGCAGGCGAGCAAGCAAGCAAGCAACAAACAAGACAACAAGCAAACAGGCAAACAAGCGAGCAACTGAAAAATTAACCAAGTAAGCAAACAAACAAATGAGCAAGGGCAAGAGAGCAAGCGAGCACGAACAAAAAGACAAACATGACCGCGCAACACAACACGCACCTGCACGTATACATACATTAGATGCACGGCATACAACTGCTTCTTGGCAGAAGTAGTGACAAAAGCAGCCCCCTTCCCGGCACTTGAGACCACAGCACCTCACCATGCGTCACTTTCATCGCGCCCAAAAGTTGCGCCAAGGCGCTTCTCGCCCTTCTGCAAGGGCAGCATCTCCTTCTTCCTGACCATCTCCTGGAGATCCGTGCCGGAAGCCCAAGGCTTTTCTGTCGGACAGGTTCAAGGGCCGCTGCTGAAGCAACGCGGAACCCAAATGAGCATTCTTTGTGGAGGAATGTCTTTTGGTACCCGCCAGGATGATGGGAACTTGTTTCCTTGACGCCATCATCTGTGCGGGCTCCTCCTCTGCTGCATTAAAACAAGTCCCAGAATGCTTCTCAAAATTTGGGTTCCCGTTTGACAACTACGTTAAAGGACCCAAAAGGTGACCCTCCAAAACTAATACCGCTCATTTCATACCTTGCACTGCCTGGATGGCATTGGTGATGTCGATCAGCAGAGGGGAGTCTTCATCAATGCCTCCGCTCCCAACCGCGGAAACACAAACCCAAAAGAGCACCCTCCAGAAATCGGGGCTGCACTGGATGTCCCCTTCAAATGGCAGTGGGTCAAAAATATGTACCAAAATGGGAACCCTGGTAAATCGAAACATGGATTAAACCTGTGGTCCCATGGTGGTTTGAGTTTGACCCACAGACAAATGTTGCAGCTTGGTGGTGTCCATTGAAAGTGCAGCCTGTGGAGGTGCCAAGAAGGGACATGGAGGAAACCCTGTGCTACACTGCTGAGAAGGTTCTCAGTGCAGTTGTGACAAGCTTTCTTCAGTAGGGGGGGTCAATGTCTCTCCTGACTCTCTGAAATCCGCAAGCAAAACGGACTGAACGTCCAAAAAAAAATGGGAGACCAAGACCGCGCAATCGCCAGCAAATTCAAGTCTCCCGGATTCGATGCTCGTTTCAGGCATGATCGAGTTTGTTCCCGAAATGGCCGTTTTCCATTTGATTAGCCAGTTGGTTTCCCTTTGAAACCATCCCAAAGGCCCCCTTTCACAAACCTGTGGCGCCATCCCTTGGCAAAGAACGCCCCAAAATGATGTTCTTTTCCTCAGTGAGGAGCCGTAATATGACGGGCAAAATGTCTAACATGTTGCTCCTATGACCACAAACAACTCAATCGGGTGTTGAAGTACCCCACCACCTTTCTTGCTCGTGCTAAGCACGGAATGCAGCCAGGGATTCCCTTATATAAACAAAACCACAAGGGATGGTTTAGAATGGTCATTCCTTCATTCCCTGCTGAGCACCAGCAAGCTTTATGCCTTTGAAGAAATCTATGAAGACTTCCTGGGCACAAACCTGCAGCATCCCTCGTTGCGGGGCTGGCTCATCACACTGCACTGCAAATGAAGGATTCCCTATCCCCCCCCGCAACTGTTCAAAAGGCCTCTGAACCGCCCTTTTCTCGCCAACAAATGGGCTCTAGGATGCTACACATACACACGATTGTCCTTTGGCATCATGTTAAGGGTTTTCTGAACGGTCCAAAACCTCCTTGCATCAGCTGCAGTCGCGCCAAGGCACCGTCGATGGGGCAGTCTCCGATGTCATTGTCCCCACGCCCTCGCTTCCTGCATAAGCTGCACTGCCGGCTTTCGGTTTTGGGCCCGGAGGGTGCCGTGCCGCTACGGAGTACGCTAGGAGGGATTCTCAGAAGCAATCTCTGAAGCGGCATTTTGCAATTGCTCCGCCTTGGGTTCAAAGCGCTCGCTAATCAAGGCGGAATCGTGGGTCATCCAGCAGTGGCATTGTCGAAAGCATTGGGTAGTGTTCGTCCATTGAGCAACCAAGAAAGGAAATTCGAGATGCTTGTTGTTTGGCAATTTGCTGTTTGAGTCTTCCTATGCCATCTATGCCGGTTCCCACCACCTTTCACTTGTTGTCTAAATTCCTCCTTCAGGAGTCACACATCCAAAAACCGTCCATGGTCAAGCTCATTGGAACCCTAGGCTCAAAGACAAGCTTCAGGCAGAACCCTAGAGAGATACTGGCACCCTTTCCTCTTCGCAACGAGCTCGGCCGGGTGTCTGAGCTTCCCTTCATGTTAGCAACTCCATTGTGTTCATGAAAAGCAGGGCAAATGAATTTCTTGAGAACCACTGGTTTTGCTTGCCCATTCGATCGCAGGCATTCTGCCATCCTAGCGGGAAACTCGGGAAGAGCAAACACATCCACAAGGTGCACGTTTCACAACAGACCATCACACGGGAAAAGTACAAAGATGTGCGCCTCCGATCCCTTGCCAGTCCTGAAGGTGATCAGGAGGGTTCCCACCTCGGAGAGGTGGCGCTTCTCTTGCCCGGAAGCCATATCGGCTAAGTGGGGTGAGCCAAATATGGTCCGAGCTCCAGAAAACAAGTGTGACACAAATCGACTTCCAGCTTCAAGGATGCGGATGCCCGACTACCCAGAAGTCGAGGTGTGTGTGTGTGTGTGTGTGTGTGTGTGTGTGTGTGTGTGTGTGTGTGTGTGTGTGTGTGTGTGTGTGTGTGTGTGTGTGTGTGGGCGTGCGCGTGCGCGTGGGCGTGGGCGTGTGCGTGTGCGTGCGTGGCGTGGGCGTGCGCGTGCGCGTGCGCGTGCGCGTGCGCGTGTGCGTGTGCGCGTGCGCGTGCGCGTGCGTGTGCGTGTGCGTGTGCGTGTGCGTGTGCGTGTGCGTGTGCGTGTGCGTGTGCGTGTGCGTGTGCGTGTGCGTGTGCGCGTGCGCGTGCGCGTGCGTGCGCGTGTGCGTGTGCGTGTGCGTGTGCGTGTGCGTGTGCGTGTGCGTGTGCGTGTGCGTGTGCGTGTGCGTGTGCGTGTGCGTGTGCGTGTGCGTGTGCGTGTGCGTGTGCGTGTGCGTGTGCGTGTGCGTGTGCGTGCGCGTGCGCGTGCGCGTGCGCGTGCGCGTGCGCGTGCGCGTGCGCGTGCGCGTGCGTGCGCGTGCGCGTGCGCGTGCGTGTGCGTGTGCGTGTGCGTGTGCGTGTGCGTGTGCGTGTGCGTGTGCGTGTGCGTGTGCGTGTGCGTGTGCGTGTGCGTGTGCGTGTGCGTGTGCGTGTGCGTGTGCGTGTGCGTGTGCGTGTGCGTGTGCGCGTGTGCGTGTGCGCGTGTGCGTGTCGCGTGTCGCGTGTGTGCGCGTGTGTGCGCGTGTGTGCGCGCGTGTGCGCGCGTGTGCGCGCGTGTGTGTGCGCGCGTGTGTGTGCGCGCGTGTGTGTGCGCGCGTGTGTGTGCGCGCGTGTGCGCGCGTGTGTGCGCGCGTGTGTGCGCGTGTGTGCGCGTGTGTGCGCGCGTGTGCGCGCGTGTGCGCGCGTGTGCGCGCGTGTGCGCGCGTGTGCGCGCGTGTGCGCGCGCGTGCGCGCGTGTGCGCGCGTGTGCGCGGGTGCGTGGGTGCGTGTGCGCGTGTGCGCGCGTGTGTGCGTGTGCGTGTGCGTGTGCGTGTGCGTGTGCGTGTGCGTGTGCGTGTGCGTGTGCGTGTGCGTGTGCGTGTGCGTGTGCGTGTGCGTGTGCGTGGGCGTGGGCGTGGGCGTGGGCGTGGGCGTGGGCGTGGGCGTGGGCGTGCGCGTGCGCGTGGG
>CAUJNA010000713.1:182500-202500 GCA_963377175.1 Effrenium voratum | reverse complement strand
ATATATATGAACAACCATCCGGTGGACCTGTGGTTTGTTGCCTGTTGGACGTAATTGGATGTTTGCCTTTGGGGGAAAGCTTTGATGTGCAAATCAAACAAAGAACTAGAATAAACAGGATACTTGCTTTGACAGGGCTGCCCTGGGCAAAACACACTAGTGATAGTTTTGTTCGAAAGATTGGCTGCACAAGTGCTGTCGGATGCCCTGTGAAAGCTGGACAGTCAAAAATGAAATGCTGCATGCGTGCAAAGTGGCCTTGCTTGAACAGATTGACAACAAACTTGGGGTAGCATAACTCCTGCACACTGTCCCATCAGACAGGATCTGAACGTCGGGTATTATTCTTGCACAACCTTGCAGGGCTTTCCTTTCGAACAACTGTAGATTGGTTTCAACGCTGCTGCTTAGTTTGGGGCAAAGCCTGCACAATGCAAGGAACATCCTTGGAACAAGACTGGTCTAAGCAGCTGGTATGTACAGTGTTTTTGAACATGTGCCCATATAAATTCTACCTGAAATGCGGCTATGTGATGGACCAGCACCTGATCAACACTTACATCCGGTCATGCTACAGTCAGAATATAGTCTCTTCTCCCATTTGATACCATTGATGAAAACCCAAATGCATGTTCAAGTTGTTTTTTGGTTGTTACGTTGTTCAACTGTAAGGTTGCTTCCCCTGATTCCAAAAAAAAAAGGCTGAAAAAAAGGTTTCTATGAGAAAAATCGAATGCTGGAACCCCTAGTTCCCATAGTCTGAGGAAAACTGGCGCCAACTGTTCAGAAAATTCTTCGAGATGCCAAGACTCTTGGATTCATGACCTTCTCGGCCAAGGGGCAAACTTGCAAGCAAATCTACAGGAATCTTTGACCCCTTCCGACTGACATTTGTCTCAGCACGATTTGGCCAACTGCCGGGCCAAATCGCCCATCGATGTCAGCGGGATGCATATACAACGCTTGGCCCATGGCAAAGGTCCAGGAGAAACCGTACGCCGTACATATGCAGCACATGCATATACAAAAATGCTCGCCTCACGGATACAAAATGTATGCATCAACTGGCTGGCCAGTTGAGTGCGGAAAAGCGAGTATGCAACATGTCAAACAGTCGGAAAGGTTGTAACCAGGTTTATCCAAAACAGCAAAAAGCAAGAACTGCAACAAAATGAGCAAAGAAACAAAGAAATCCACAACTAAATGAAGAAAGCACAACCGACCATAAACAAACAAATAAATAAATCCACAACTAAACGAAGAATAAAACAGAGCAGCTGCTAAGTTTGCATCTCAGCAGCTGATGATGCCCTCGGAGGCGCCCTGCGGGATCTCCTAATGGCGGGAGGGCGCGCGCGGGTCCGAAGGGCGGCCTTGACGCGTTGAAGTCTCCCTAGTGATATCTTTGATTCACATGGGCGTGGGTCAAACGTAGGTACCCAAAGTGGAACCCTAGTAAATGGACACAACTACTAGAACCTGTGGTTTGCTGGTGGTTTTATTTTGACCCATACCATACGGTTCATGCCTGAAATGGTGTTAACATGTACAGAAACAAAAATGAGGCCTCCCCGATATGCACGGGACAGGCACCTCTGCCGGGTATCCGGCCACCTCTGCAAACTCCTCATGTTGGGAATCCCTCTGTGCAAATAATCGTTGATTGGAGCGCGTGGATCGTGGGAGGAGGAGTTGTCAGAATGGAGGAGAGGTGGGGTCGTCCTACAGTTGAGAGACTATCTCGTCAAGGCTGGAAATGGAAGTGGAGCCAAGCGCACTATCAAATTGGGGGTGGGGGCTCTCCAGCATCAACCCATTTGGGGGCTTTCTTTCAGCGCTCCATCACCCAAGCCATCCGCAGCATATTTCGTTGAGCCCAGCGATCCAGCGATACTTTGCCAGAATTTGGTTTGGGACCTATTAGGTTCGCTTGGGCTCCCAGTCTGCTCAAACAAATCTCAGCCACATAGCTTTGCGGCACTAGCTATCAGGCTTCCTCAGAAAAGAAGAATAGGCAGAAGAAAAAAAATGAGAAACGACACACGTTGTTCACCACATTCACCCAGCTCCTTCCAAGGGCCGTGGTATTTTTTGCCCGTTTTCATGTCGTCCCAGGCGCAAGCTTCTTGGTCTGCTCCCAGCGCATGTCGCAGGTGCCGGACGTCTCTGCGCTGCTCCAGTTGAAGCTGGCCTCTGGGATGTTTTGAGGCTGCGCTTTTCAGGCGTGTGAAAAGTCAAACCAGCATGAGACCGCTTCTTTTTGGAGGGGGGCCACTCGCTTTGCCACACACACCACTTGGTGCTTACAGAGTGATTTATTCTAGCTTCAATCACCCACAACAAGAAAAGACAATCGAAAAAGTAAGGGGATCTTGAACAGGTGTGTTTTGGAGAAACCCAGAAAGTGAAGTCCTCACAACTTACCCTTCTCACACTGTGAAGGGGCTTAACACGGCCCGGAAAGGCACTGCCAGACTCCCCGGACCGCCTTCACTTTGAACTCCTTCTTGCCGAACCTCAGCGAGTCAAACTCGTGGCAAAGAGGGAATCCCTGCAAACCACCCACCCGAGCAACCAACGTATCGAAACAACCGATCAAGTAACATCTCGCCCAACACAGTCAACACGAAGCCAGCAGTTGAAAGGATCCAAAGGTCGCAACCAGCTACTAGTACCGCTGAAAGAATCAAGCCTCGTGAGAGTGCAACATGTCATTCCGATTGTCGGAGTGCCGTGTCATGCTCCATTTCGGGCATCAACTACAAAAGTCCCACCCAACCATTCTCAGCTTGAAGGAAAACAAAAACAAGGGCTTGTTTCAAAAATGGGGCAACCCTGACAAAGCTTGGTTTCCCCTTAAACCTAACCAAAAAGGGGGCTGTCCAAAGAAAAACGAAGACACACACCACAATCAGCAGTTCAAATTGAAACTTTCGCCGAAAAAACTCTGCCGGGCCGCATGCCCTCGTTCTGCACGTCCTGCACGCTGTGCACGCTCATGAGCACCTCGAAGGTCTCGAACCTGGCAACCGATCCCAGCGATCGAGCGAGGCTCCCTAACTTGCTGGTGCGATAGGTAGGGAATGAGGGAAACCCGGGGATTTCGTTGGAAAAAGCCATGGGGATGGGTGAAACGCGGTCATTCATTCCCTCATTCCCGAAGTGAAAGATGTGGGGTGGCGTGGGAAAACCTGAAGTTACTAAAAAGGTCAAGCATGGTTTCCCAAAACTTGTCATAGTTACCGACATGTCTATTGAAAAAGTGTGTCAAGCAGTGGCAGTTCAAATCACGGCGGTGAAAATCGGAAGGCCCTTTTTTGTGATGCCAACATGGGCCATGCCCTGACTTGGAAGCTTCCAGAAGGCCACTGCAGACAAAACTCTCCAAAGGAGTCCTAGCTTCCATGGAATCTCCTCAAGTAGAATAACCCCAAGTACCCAGATCATGTCCAAGACGGGAGGTTGGCATGCTGTCCAAACCTTTCCGGTATCCCGCCAGGCCAGAACGGAGGAGCATTCCATCCCCCAATCCCTATATCCCTACGCCAATCCCACTTCCCATGAAGCAAGCTGCCCACCGAACCAGACTGCTCACGCCTTCTTTCTTCGCAAAGCCCCAGCTTTCCCGAAGAAGCTCCGCCGGCCTACTGAAACGTTACACACCCTGGAACGAGGCAACCAGCCGCTTTCCTGCCGGTGAACTGTCTATTCTTCGACAGAATTCTTTGAGGCGTTGGTTTCTGCGGCTTGGGCGTCCATGGCACTTCCGCCCTTCCCAATTTATGTTGACCCTGGATACAACCCCTCATCTTTTTGTTGCGGCCGATCCTTCACTGGAAACACCTCCCAAATCCACCGATTCGGTTGATGTTTTTCTCCAGCCGAGGCTTCGGCTCGTCCCAGCCCCAGGCAAGCAGGCACTGCGCGAGGATCTTGAACCTGCGCAGACCCCCGACCCCGAAAACTCCCAGAGCGAAGCAGTTGGCAGCACTCATTCGGCACATTGGCAGATCATGCTCTTGAGCACTGACCAAAAGAACCTTCGAAATACCCGGAGGTTTCTTTCACCCCTTGGACAGCCAGCTCAAAAGCCTTCTGCGGCAGGGAAACAATATTCACCCTTGGGCACAAGCAGGTGCCTCTGTCTATGCTCGATTCATGTCCCGACCCAAACTTCCAACTTACCGACTGCTTGCCGGCAAGCTCCCAACCCCAAACCGACATGCGAAAGAAAAGGAAACCCAGCCATGGCAAAAGGGTTGGACCCTGTGGTGGACAGAAAAACGCAAGAAGCCATGCAACCACCAACCACCCTCAGAGGGTCTTCCAACCATAGCACATGTACAAGACCTGGATAATCAGTTTCTCCTTGAAGGGACCCTCTACTGTGGATGGACAAAATCCTGCCTGAAAGGAACAAAGATGATAGCCACCGAAGCAAAATGTCCCACCCTGAATCAGGCACAGCGTGCGAACTGCGGGCAAGAAATCGGCCGATGCCATCTTTTTTACGCCCGTAGGCCAATCTCCGATAATTACCACCCACGCCCCTCCCCCACCATCAACCGAATCGACCACAAGGGCAGGTATGGCACCTTGAGAAGCGTCCCCGCACAAGGACGCCCATTCCATGGGACCCTTTCCTTACAAGCTGTCTAAATCACACACACCCGATGCGCGCCTGCGGCAGTCGCATTTGCGAGAGGCACACCTGAGCTCGCTCGGACAGACCTTCCTCGAAACACCGCTTGGCAAAAAATCATGCACGGAATCCAAATGGCCACAGCCGTAGACCTCAGGTTCGTATGCCGAGGCATTCTCCTGACCTTTGGCAAGCAAGGCAGTCATGGAGGAAGGCATCAATTTGGATTGCAAATCCTTGATACTTGGAGCTTCCCCGTGCTTCTAGACATGGCCGGTCAAAACCCTGTACCGTGAACATCAAAATAGGTGGAAATCAAATGGATGTTCATCCACCCAATGGGATCGCCATATGCCCCATGGGCACATGATTGCTGGCTTGGGAGCCCTCCGAGGGCCGTGCATGGAGCTGATCATCTTGTAGGCAATGCCTGCCGCGTCCGCGGACGAAGGCAGCAGGCCACCGGACCCAGTTGCGGGGGCAAAAAGCGCGTCGTTCGAGATATCTGGGCGCTCTGCCCTTGCCAGCACTGAAGCAACTAACACTATCCTTGGCATACCCGCAGAATCCGTGTGGATGTCATGTACCCTTGGAAACATAGAAACAGCCTGTCAATTTTACGGACGAATCAAAATTGTCATGTTCCCATGCTTCAGGATTAGAACTGTTACCTGTATGTACCTGTGCCAAAGAAAACTCGATGTCAGACGTATCCGGGTCTATCTTTTTGTTTAGGGTACCCCTGGTTTGGTGGTTCAAAGGTGAACCAAGAGGAAACAACCACATTTTAGGGGTCCCCAAAACAAAGACACACCCATGTGTTCCCACTGTCCGTTTCGATCCGCTCCCCCGACGCCTAGCACGGCGCAAAGGGCCAAGATCTTCATGACTTGGCCCATGCCTTCCTGGGCTGCGGTGTTTCACTTCCCGTCAGGTCGTGGGTCCCCGAAGAATCCCTCTGTGGCTCAACAAACCGGAATTCCAAAATGGGTTGCCCTGGTAAGTGGAAACATGGAAACCAAAACCTGCGGTTTGCCCCTCCGATCGTTTAATTTTGAGCCACACCCAAATGTTTCGGAGAACCGGAATCCAGGAATGGCTCATAGGGAGCCTTCCATCATTCTCAAAAGAGAACCAGCGAGAGGGCTGGGAGTGGCTTGCTGATGCCTCGCTGCAAACTCAAGTTGAGTCCCCGGTTCATTCGCTCTAAGGATGGCTTTTCGGTTGTGTACTTTGCCCAAGCATTATGGAACATGCAAACTCCCACCTCCGTCAAAACACGTCAACGTCGGATGTTTAGAAGCCGCCCTGCGCAATGGAAACTGCTTGTTTTTTGCACAGGGGGCGGCCCAGCCGCCCCCAAATTTGCGCGCACGCGCTCCAGCAGCCATGAGGAATCGACTTCTCCATGGCGAACTGCGCTTGTGCCGGAACTGCACGGTCTCCTCGTCAGTGTTCCCCGAGCTGCCTTTTCCTGCGTCTGTTTGACCCCTATCTAAATTCCCTGGAGATGTCAATTGCTGCTCCACTTAGTGGAGCAAACATTTTCCACCAAACATTCACACAAGGCTGCGCTCCCAGCAATTAACATGGAACCTGACAGGGTGGTTTGGACCATTTTCCTTCTGAAGGGATTGGTTCCCTGGCAGGTTCCGGCTGTCAGTTGGTAGGGTAAAGGTGAAGCCAGAGACAAGCGCCCATCACACCTCGTCAGCGCCAGCCAGCGTGCCTCATGCAGGGCCGCCTTCGCCCGGCGCCGCAGCCGCCTTGGCCGCCGCGTCGCGCTCCATCTTTTCCTTGACCATCTCCATCATCGGCATCACCTGAAGGGGCTGCCATGCGAGTCACAATCAAAACCAAGCCAAGTATGAGACCAAGTATGAGACCCACCCAAACCAGAACAATCAGTCGTCAGAATTGAAGTGATGATTGAAATGTCGGAAGTGATTGTGGCTCATGTCAATTTTGGCTTCATCCGGAGGGCCCTACGCATCAATCGATTTTGGGAGTCCACCGGCAACGTAGATGGCACGTGTCCCGCCATTCCAGTTTAGTCATTCCCTTCAAAAACTCCCGCGCCCGGGATTTGCTGCTGTCACTGCTGAACCGCCCTACCAGATTCCCGGCCTCGGATGGCAGGTACTGCGCATCAAAGTGGCCGCCTTCGCCGCACATCTCCTCGAGCTCATCCAACGTGTTGTCCCCCAGGTCTTTGCGGTGCTTCTCGAACATGACCTGCGGGCTACGTTCAATGGAAGACCTGGAGCAGCCAATCAGGGTTCTTAGCTTCTTCGCGGCCCAGCATGAAAAACATGACGATGAGGCAAAACAAAAACGGGTCAACTTCCCGGCAAACACAACAAGTGCCATTGTCTCTACAAGTTGCATGGCAAACTCTGTCTTTGTGCTGGAAGACCTCAATTGTCAGGTTGTTTCCGATTCTGTTTGATAGCAGGAATCCGCACGCCCAACAGACAAACCCAAACTTTCATGTTTGGAGACTCACAAGAGCAACTTGGATGATGCCAGTCCTTTTGAAAAGCAAAGGGTGTTCGGTTCCTCGGGGAGTGCGGTCTGTTCAAACCCTCGCCGTAGAACATTACTCGCTTGGGCTCGACCACCCCAACGAACCTCTGGGATGTGCAAACAATATCCCGGACCCATTGTGAGGATTGAACGCAGCACCCCGCATGGTCGTCCCTACGGGTTCCATCCCACCAACCCCAAGTTTAGCTTTGAGAGTTCCCATTCAACGGAGAGGGCCAGTCCCGAACTGAACAAACATACAAAAAACAACCTGAACAAATCATTGGGGCCCCCAAAAAAAAGAGCTTGAAAACACAGACTCAACTTGGCTTTCTGAAAAAGAAAGTTGCAAAACTTAGGTGGTGGGGTCAGGCTTGGGCACGTAACATTGCGGCTCAAGGCCCTTCTCTGTAGTTGTATTGCATTCATTGCATTCGCCATAGAAAAGGGAGCGTGCGCCGGCAGGATTAGGGCCACCGAGACGGAGCGATACAAGGTCATATCGTTCGTGCGCTGCTCTGGTTTGGTCCTCAGTAAATACCGAGAATGAAGTGAGGCCGCCCGTGCGCCGGGCGGAGGCGGAGGGTGCAAAGGTGCGTCCGCCGGAGAGCGCTGGAACCCATGCGCCGATGGGACTTGGTCGGGGGCCGTGCGCCGGCGGGTTTTGGTCTACCGAGGCGGAGCGATAACGAGGCCAGCTCGTCCGTGCGCCTCTGGGATTTGTTCCAGAGATAGTACAGAGAATGAGGTGGGGCCGTGCGCCGGTGGGATTTGCTTTGGCGGACGCCGCAAGAGTGCATCCGATAGAGAGTGATGGGGGGCGTGCGCCTGCCCGAAATCGCGCTTTCAGCGTCAGACAACAGAAGGAAGAAGAAAGACCTGCCGCTGCACAAAAGAACTCTGAAAACCATCTCCCACCCCTGCGCGGAGAGACAGACATCTGCGAGACCTCTGCGAGACCTCTGCGAGACCTCTGCGAGACCTCTGCGAGACCTCTGCGAGACCTCTGCGAGACCTCTGCGAGACCTCTGCGAGACCTCTGCGAGACCTCTGCGAGACCTCTGCGAGATCTGCGCGAGACCTCTGCAAGACCTCTGCAAGACCTGGGTCTGTCGGATTTGCCGAGGTCTCGCGGAGGTCTTGCAATAGTCTCGCAGATGCCCCCTAGCGGGAAGGACGCAAACACGCTGCTCGCAAGCTTTGTGAAGCTCTTTCGTGTCGGAGCACCACCAGCGTCAGTCTGACAGAAGCGAGACAAAAAATCTGCCAGAAATCCAGAAAATACGCTGCGCAAAAGCTTTGTGAACACTCTCTCCCACAGCTGCGAGACCTCTGCGAGACCTCTGCGAGACCTCCGCGAGAGTGAGTTTCGATAGTCATGCAGAGGTCTCGCAGAGGTCGCGCAGAGGTCGCGCAGAGGTCGCGCAGAGGTCGCGCAGAACTCGCGCAGAACTCGCGCAGAACTCGCGCAGAACTCACGCAGAGGTCGCGCAGAGGTCGCGCAGAAGTCGCGCAGAGGTCGCGCAGAAGTTGCGCAGAGGTCGCGCAGAGGTCGCGCAGAGGTCGCGCAGAAGTCGCACAGAGGTCGCGCTGAACTCGCGCAGAGGTCGCGCAGAGGTCGCGCAGAGGTCGCGCAGAACTCGCGCAGAGGTCGCGCAGAGGTCGCGCAGAAGTCGCGCAGAACTCGCGCAGAGGTCGCGCAGAGGTCGCGCAGAGGTCGCGCAGAGGTCGCGCAGAGGTCGCGCAGAGGTCGCGCAGAACTCGCGCAGAGGTCGCGCAGAGGTCGTGCAGAACTCGCGCAGAGGTCGCGCAGAAGTCGCGCAGAGGTCGCGCAGAGGTCGCGTAGAGGTTGCGCAGAACTCGCGCAGAACTCGCGCAGAGGTCGCGCAGAGGTCGTGCAGAACTCGCGCAGAGGTCGCGCAGAAGTCGCGCAGAGGTCGCGCAGAGGTCGCGCAGAAGTCGCGCAGTCGAACTCGCCGAGGGTGCGCCGGTGAGACTTGGTCTGGCAAGAATGTGACGAGGGCACCGTGGAGGCCCTGCCACAAGCGAGTTCCCAGCATCGTTTGTGCCGGTGTGATTTACAGTTGCTTGGTTGTGGGGTTCCCTGGCTCTCCTTGTTTGAGGATACCCGTTTAAAGCCCAAAGAGTAACCAAAGTGGAAACCAAAAAAACAGGATCCGTCCGGAAACCCACCGATTTCAGAGTCAAAGGACACCTTTTCCCTTCGCCTCGATCAAGGCCTTGAGCACCGCACAGAGCCACTCGTTGGCCGGCCGGGCATCCGTCACCCCGCACCGGGCACGGATCGCCTCCATGGCCTTTAGGGGCATCATCTGCACCTCGCGGGTTGGTTTTGCCCTCTGGCCGTGGGTCAAAATCCAAATCGCAACCCCAGTGAACATCCCAATCCACACTGAAATAGGTTCAAAAATAGGTGGTGCACCTACCCCAAAATGGCACCATTGGTTTTGACCCACAACCCTGGTGCCGGAGAACCCAAAAAGAGGGGGTCCTAGTCCTGACCATGTTCCTGTAACGTGGAGCTGCGTGGTGGTTGGAAGGGTTTTATGCCTCGTCTGAGGCATCCAAAATTGGGATGGGCCGTTCCAGCCCTCTATGAGCGGAGGGTTGCCTTGAAAGCTCAGGGCGCAGGGTAGTCGCAGCCAGGGAGCCAGGGGTAACTTTTGCACGGGTTTGAAGCAACCCCGAGCATCACAGTGGACAAAATGAGCAAGCCAGAAGTACCCTGAATTGGAGAGTTCAAGGACCCAACTGCTGGGTTGATATTCCTGTGGATGACTTGGTTTCGGACTGGTCCGTGTCTTTGCGTGACGGTGCCCTGAGGTGCTGTTGGCTACACGTCATCTCTAAACAAACAGTGGAAAGGGTCCGTCTCCAAAATGCGGGACCTCGCAAAATGGGCGGCATCTTTTTTCGGGAAAAACACCACACCAAGAAGGGTGCCTCCAAAAACAAAGACACGCCCCACATTGACAAGACAGGCACCCACCACCTTTCTTACGCCTTTGCACGGGTCCCTGGCATCGATGTCTGACTCGCCGTCCGCAGAGAACTCATAGGGCGGCGGTGGGAAAAGCCTCAGAAATAACCATGTTTGATTCTGGTGCATGAGCGAACCTCGAAACATGAAACGACTTCGAAGCTTCGGCCTTCTGGCGTAAGGCCCCGGCAACTCCCCTTCCGTCTCGTCCTCCTGTTCGACTTACACGGGTCTGTCCTAAAATGGGGTGGGGAAGCCCTCCTTTGCTTGTTGAAAAAAAAGAAACAAGAAGAAAAGAAAAGAAAAAAAAAAGAAAAAAAACGGCCACCGGCCCTTTTTGATGAAGCCGCTGGGTGTCCATCCCTTGCGGACAGCCCTCCGGCGGGCCTCCGTCGGGGTACCTTCCACACCATCGTTCTCGTCTGCCGGGTGTCGCGGTACAAGGGTGCTGCTCGTGCTTGGGGCAAGAAAGACAGGACCATGCCCCGAATCGGTTGCTGAAGCCACCCGGGTGTGTCTCAAAAAATCGGCGGACCCACATAATGAGTGGTTTCCTTCCGCCTTCCCTTCAAAGCCACCCAAAAGGGAGACTCTTCCACACACAAAAAAGCGTTCGCCCACTTCAAAGCATCCCTGTCCTTCAACACCGACAGCTTGTGTTGGTTGAACTCCGCCTCCGCGTTCACCACGTCGGCGCTGCGAACTTGGAAAAGCACCGGCAGCGTGCCTGCGCTTTTTCCGGCAACATGTCCGGTGACCAGTGGAACCCTTGGGTGCGTCACGCGAGAAAACAAAAAAAAAGCTCTCTTTTTGTGGTGTTTCTTTCTTGAAAAAAACAGCCCAAAAACGAGTGTTCAAGGGCAAACAAAAGGGACACGGGGAGTTTGGTTTGTTGCTTTCAGAGAAATCGAAGGGACGCTCAAGCTTCTGAACTTGACTTCAAAGGGAAACAAAAGTTGGCGCGAGAAGCAGCGGATTGGTCAACAGGTACTTGGACCGGCGGTTGTTGTCGCTTTCCCTCTCAAGCCACCCACAGCGGGTCCTACTGCAATTGTGGGGAAACGGTGTCGTTGGGCTCCCATCTGCCTGTTGCGCGTGGAACCTGAAGCGGCTTTGTTCACGTCTTGGCTCGTCACCTTTCCATCCCCTCCAAAGCTGATCTCGACCTCTGCTCCATCCGCTGCTTGGACGACTCGGGAATTGGTACAGTGTTTGATGGCCATAGTCAAAGGGGCTCTAGCCTCCAGTGGGTTGCCGGGGGATTGCTGGCGGATAGCAGCCAGACCTTTATCTAACCCCCAGATCATGTATATGGGTTTGTCTCAAAATAGGAGAACCCCAAAATGGGTAGTTTCCTTTTGGTTTCCCCTCAAAACAACCCCAAGACAAGAAGAGTACCTCCATATGTGCCACGGTCAAACGTGGGCCATGGTCATGGCTACCGAAATGGGAACCCTTGCAACTCTTCTCTCTAGAAATCCGAAGAGCATCTGGGCGTTGCCCCAAATTGGAAAGTTCCAACATTGATGGGGTCCCTTTCGCTTCCCTCCAAACTGACCATCCCACTGCTGCCAACCGTATCTCACCAAGGCGCCGATCCGAGCGAAGAGCCGCACCAGGCGGAACTTCACCATGCTCATCCGGCCCTCGGCGCAGCTCTTGGAGGCATCGGATCGGAACCACCTGCGAGGCGGCGGAGTTGCGGCGAGCCTCGCTTGCCATGCTTCCAAAAACTGAGGCTGGAAGATCAGGCGACCATGGGATTGGTGTTTTCCTGTGGCATGACGATCCTCAAAGACCTCTCCGGGCCCGGCCGCGCCTCACCGCAGGCTCCTTGGTCGGCTGCCCCGGGTTTGCCGCCTCCAGCGCCGCGGCCGCCGGGCCCGCCACGACGGCACAGCCCTCGCAGAGACGCGCCAGGCGCTGAAAGCGCTGCGCCAGCGCCGTGCGCTGCGCCGGCGCCAGCTGCACCAGGTCTCCACTCAAAAGCTCTGCGTCACTGGCGGAGGACAAAAGCCTCAGAAGGACAGGAGTGGGGTTGAGGGACCTTTGCCGCTGGCCACAGAAGGGGCACCAGGTAGGGACAAACATGGGAAATGCCAGGCTGCTCCAGCAATCGCGGCCGCTTCGCCGGCGCCCCCGAATCCGAAGCCGAAGCCGAAGCCGCCGCCGGCGCAGACACCGCCGGGGCCGGCGCCGGCGGCCCAGGTGTCGGGGGCGCATCCCGCCGCACGGCGCGGCGGCGCGCGGGGTCCTCCGCGCGGTACTGCGCCATGTTCGCCAGGTCCACTCGCCAGGCGCCCAGCGCCACGGGCTCCTGCGGGCATTGGTCAAACACTGAGCAGAGAGAGAGAGGGGAATGCGAACAAAGCGGAAAGCTTGACAATTCAAACAGGCGGCCAGGTGAGAAGAACTTCCTCAAACTTGCCCGCTTCTCTCGCCAAGATGGAAAGCAACATGGAGCCAGAAGGAGCAAACAGGCATGCCCCTTCAGAAAGAGGAACACAAGTGTGGAAACCCTCTTGGAGGGGGCCACGGTATTTCCCATATCTCCCCAGAAAGGATGTGAGAGGGCCGAACCGTCACCAAGACGCAGTCAATGGCACTTTGTCCAAATGCCCATTAGCACTGCGCTGCAAACTGCACAGAGCGCAAAGCCGCGGAAGTTCGACTTCTGCTTTCTCGGAGGTACAAACCTCTGGTATCAACATGTTTCAACCGGTTGAGCACCGCCAGTCGTCGGCATGCCCCAAAGGTCGGCATGCGCCCAAGAACCAAAGGAACAAGTCCACTCTCAGCGGTCGGGGCGTTGAAGCTCAATCCCAAACTCGGCGCAGAGAGGCGTTGCTCCCACGTGTTGTTTTACCCTGTGACCATTGTGTTACCCTCCCACTCACCGGCAGGCCCTGTCAGGAAATTGAGCAAACCAGGAACCCCGAGGACCAAATGTTAAGCTTAACCCCAATTCGCCCCATTTTCGCGCCCACCCCCTTTTGGCGCAAGCAACCCAAACCGCCAAAACCCGCAAACAGAAAGCACTAGTCGGAAGGTGCGTTGTCACGCGTGTGTTTGAGGTCCGTGTTTTGCGGATGGTTTTGAGACCCAGTGTTCTTCTAGGAAAAGACCCTATCTCGATGTTTGTTGAACTTCGTTTTTGTTTCAAGCTTTTCGATTCGTCTCAAGGTCTTGAGTTCTTTGGAGGTTGCCTGCCCTTCCAACCAAAAAAGGAAACATCCCCCCCAACCAAAAAAAAAAAACGCAAACCCACGAGAGACCACCCCGAACCCCCCCCCCCCGCCCCCGCCAAAAAAAAAAAGGGGGGAAAGCACAAAAAACACCAACCCACCCGAAACACACACACACACACACACACAGCCACACACACACACACACACACACACACACACACACCTTTAAAGGCGCACCCCTTTCACCGCCCGAACCCCCAGGCCCGAGCCGGGCCCCCGCCCCCCGCCTGGTGGCCCTCCTGGAAGCGGCGCCAGCCCGCCTCCAGGAGCTCGCAGTGGTCCCGCGAGTACGGCGCCCAGTCCCGCGCCGTCTTGAAGAACCAGGCCATTCCGCGCATAGAACGTGAAAAAAAAAAGGCGGTTGAGAAGGGCGAAGGGGATTGGATTGGCCTTTTTCGGGATCCAATCCAAAGTGCGGGTACATGATGCGTGTATGTATGTGTACATATATGTATACGTATACATAAAAAGATGTATATACTTATGTATACATATATGTGTATAAATGTGTATGTCTATATATATATATAATATATGTGATGTGCGAGAGTGTTTGTTTATTTATTGTTGTTGCTTTTTATTATTATTATCGTTTATCATGATGTTCGACTTCCCTGCCAGTTTTCCTGAAAAGGTCCAAATGAAACATCTGAATGGAGGATGCGCCCCATCGACAAGCACCTAGTCTAGGCCGATTTGGCCAGGGAATCAGAGCATGGCAAACAAACCAAACCCGAACGATTCATGGGTATGGCCGAAGACTCAATTCAAACGGCTTAGGCGGCACGAAACATGCATGGCGCCTGTGTGACATCATCCCTCAAACGTCAGTGCCGGCAAACCCATATTTGGGCGCATGGATCTGGAGGCCTTCTCTTGCATGGCATAGGCTTTTGGAAACTATCAGCTAACCAGCCATACGGATGGGGCTCGTGAGTGAAGGAATGGAGACCGCTCCGCCTACCTCAGAAGTCCCAGAAGAGCAGATCTCAACAAGTGAGTGTCTGCTGCAACCTGCACAGTCCAAGTAAAGGGACCTTCATAGGTCAATCACTCTCCTTTGCCCCCAAACTCTTGGCTCGCCTCCCCAAGAAGCAAAAAGAAAACCTGGGTGAGCTGGCGCCTTTCACCGCCACCCAAAATCGATCCCGGAAGGAACCCAAACCCCTTAACGCCCTTCCAAGGCTCCATGCCCGGCATCATCCGCGCCCCGCTGGCGCTCGCCGCCACCGCCACCGCCGCCTCCCCAGCGCCCGCGCCGGCGCCCGCACGGGCGCTGCGGGCCGCGCGCCGCTGAAGGGCCGAGGCCTCCAGCGAGGGCGCGAGGCATCCCCAGCGCTGAGCTTTGGGCAAAATGACTCCCGGAAAATATGAGACACAAAAAGAGACATGGAGGAGGAGGGCCATGTACCAACGTGCTCGTCCTAAAAGGATGTCAACGTGAACCCTGGACCATTGGTTGATGACAACACGTCGAATCTGTCCACGCAAGATACCAAACGAAGAAAACACCTTCAGGGGAGTCTCACAGACCTAAGACGCGAAGACATGAGCGGTTGCTTGTATGGAGAGCTTGTGTGAGCGGGGTGGGAACTGTCCCTTCCCACTGAGGTTCATTCTAACGGCGGTGGTTCCCTCGTATCACTTTTTTGAGTAGATGAAGCCCAAGCTCCCATGGATGCACAAGGTCCTGGTCCATCCGTCGGCCTACAATGATGCGGGACTTTGGTGACTAGGGACTTCGGTGAGTCATTCATTCCAAATCACATGCCTCACAAGAAAAACCGTGCACAACCTGATGGCAAGTATCTGCTAAGTCAGGAACCTCCGCAAAATGAGTCTTCGTCGCGGTGAGCTTGACTTTAGCTGCAAGCGAGATCGCCGAACATCTAGGCAAAGTGCAATAGCTCACCGACCTCAAATAAGCAAAACCGTCTTCATGGGTGAGCTTTTGTGTGGCCAAACCTTTGAAACGCCCCCAGAGAAGCTCTTTTTTCGGCGACCAGGTGGCATGGTATTGAAAACTGAAACGCCGCTCATCTCGCATTCCAAGCCGCAGGAAAGCCCGAGCTTCCATGGCGCTGGTCCTGCGCTGGTGCCTCGAGTCAAGGACTCAGCCGATGTGTTTGGCGCTTTGAGCGGCTGGAAACATGGAAACACAGGGCAAAAGGGTGGACGTTCCGGCACGCGCTTTGCATGGCCGGCAAATTGCCGGCCCGGCCAAGTCTCAAGTCTCAAGCCAGGTTTGGTCTTGCCTCATCCTGCCACTTGAAACAACAAACACTCATCCATACGGAAAAAAACAAACCTGCAGGAAGATTCCTTCCCTCACGGCTCCCCGCATATCTCGGCGCCTCAGGCTCCAGATCAAGTCGAACATCGTCGATACGCTCAGCCAAGGCAAGCTGGATCAAAGCGAGCCTAGGTGGCGCTCTCTTGGAAAATCAACTGGGAAGTGCCCGCTTCCTTTCAAGGTGTTAACACATTTGAAGGGCTACTGATGATGATGATGATGATGATGATGATGATGATGATGATGATGATGATGATGATGATGATGATGATGATGATGATGATGATGATGATGATGAATGATGATGATGAATGCGGTGTACTCCCGTGCAGATTGACATGGACCCGATAAATTATCTTTTGAATGACTTCCTTTTCGGCTTCCATGCCAAGTTGCAGGGGAGTAACTGGTGTGGCGCTTCACTGCCGAGGGCAACTTTTTTCATGGAGCAAAGGTGACAGGAGGCCCTCCTTCCAAAAACTGACACAAGGAGTTTGGGCAGACTTATTACAGACCTCTTGCAAAGCCCAGTCTACTTCAAGGATTGGCGAGATGCTTCGGTGGAACATCGACCCGTCGTGGACGATGTATAGATGCACACCAACATCAACCAACCATTTGCCAAGTGCTGTTTTGCAGCGACAAGGTTAGCATGAACAAGGCCCATAGCAGACCATCTTCAAATGATCAGAGTAACCCCCCGATGATCCAACAATATGCACTTCATCAGAGAAGGTGCCCATTCATGGCTGGGATTTCGATTTTGGCTCAGGTCGTCCTTCTGCCATGCTCCTACCCATTCCCATCTCAGAGCCCAATCTGAGCCCACTCTGACTCGTTGCTACGGATTCGCTGAATGATGCGAACGGACCCACCGCAAATCCGATGCGAGCTTCATGCTGGTCCAATGGCTCCCCCGAACCTAACAAATGGTTCTTGATGGTGAACTTTGACAAACGGTTCACTGCACCTCCCCACCTCTTTCACATGGACTAGGAAGCTTCTCAGGTCTTGATCGTCTGAGCCGAGTCCCTGGGCTCACAAGCTCCCGACAGACAGACCCACAGACCGCAATCCCAGGCGCAAAGCCAACGGGAGGCGCATCTCCAGACCATCCGGTCGATCGGAGCCTGTCGCCGGCTCGCGTCCGAAATCGCAAGCGGAGATCAAGGGCCCGAAGGGCCCGACTTCTGAGTGGAGTGAGATGTGCTTCCCGACCCTTTTATTCAAGGGGAAAACGCGGGGCCCGTTGTGCATCAGTCGGATATGTCAGTGCTGCGCCCGTTTCTCTGAGGTTTGCGGGAGACCTTTCACTCGCTGGTGCGATAGGCAGCGGATGAGAAATGGAATGACCCCTACAAACCATCCCGTGTGGTTTCCTTTCAGGGGACCCCTGGCTTCATGCCCAACAACCGGAAGTCATTCCCTGCGTATCAGCAGCCAATGCTAACCTGTTGCATGTTTCAGCCAGTGCCCGTCAAATCGGGTGCGCTTCAAAGAGGGCCAAGGTCTGGCTGCTTTGCAAATAGGCAAAGACCGTTGGTAGGCCTTCTCTTGTACACCCCCCCAAAAGGAAAGGAAAGCATTCGACTCGACATTCGTCGGGTGCCTCAAAGGCCTCCAAATGCTTTTGCATTTATTTATTTTCTTCCGTGAGCTGACGCGCCAAAGCTTTCGCATCCCGGGACCCATGTGATCCTTCGACATGCACCTCTCGCATCCAACATCGCACCATCCAGGCCTCCAGTGGCAAAGGGCCTGCTACGAGAGTCACACCACGGCCGGGGTGGTGCTACGCCGTGACGAGCCAAAAGGCGATGGACACGAGGCACGTCCAAAGATGGGCCAAGAGTCCCCATGGACCTAAGGATCGCCCATGCTGGAACTACAAACTTGCCTTTTCGTGGAAAGAGTCCTTGACTTGTTGAGCCCGAAGAAACCTTTCACTTGCATGTTGAAGGTTACCAACTCGACACTTGAGACTCATATAATGACTCATATATCAATAGTGTAAATCTCTGTTGTTCTGGCACTGCTCCGGCTTGCAGGCCAGCGTGCAACTGACACTCCCAGCCATCTGTCAGAAGTGCACGTATGCATGCGTTGGTTGTGTGGGGGCATGAACGACGTCCCCCTTGCTTGCGTTGTTTCGTTTGAAACAAAAACCTGAAAAGAAACCCAGCATGTAGAGCCCTGCCCCCACCCCGGTCTCACACACGTGGCCGGTCATCTCAACACTGTGACCATGAGTCGTTTGGATGCTCTGAACAGAGGCACAAGTACAGCAACCGGCGCTCCCAGTTGATCAGCCGAAATCAATTAACTCGTTTGGCCCCTTTGCTAAACTCGGGTGCCCAAAGCCTGTAAGACATGTGCCTTTGAGAGGAGAAGCACGGCAAGCAGCCGGCAGTCTACCGCGCCGGCAGGACCATTTGATCCAACCCGTCCCCTCAACGCCGCGCATCCACCAAACGCGCTTTTTTGCGAGGTCAGCGTGCGAGATACTCAAAGGAGGAAACTCACAAACGCCAACTGTCTTGCCCTGTGGCAGTGAAGAAAAAGGCACACAGGAACTTGTTGTTGCCTTCATTTCTTGAAGAGAACCCAAAATGGAAACCAAGAACATGCCGCCGTCTCTACCTCCTGCGCCAAGCAAACGGATCGCCAGTTTGCGGCTTTCGTGGGCTCTCTGGGAGAAAGCGACAGGCTCATGTCTCTGACCCAAATCGAGCATAAACAAACCTGGCAATTCGCAGAAGGAACCGCAGGCACCTACGCGTGCCTGGGGTGCGGAGCCGCTTCCACGCTCGGAACGCTTTGCGGCTTCAAAGGCCCTTTAGACTTCGCATCAAATTGCCCAAATTGGCGGCTTGAGTCAAAAAAACACGAATCATATGGGTGCACCTCCTTACCCCTGTAAAAGCTGATTCGCAAGGAGAAGAAAGGAACCCAGGAATCATGTCATTGTTCGCCAGTCAAAGCTCTTTTAGAATCTGTTTACTCGAGGCCCGTACAAACGCCATGACTGCATCTCACAAGCTTCTAAATTGTTTCCAAGCATGCGGCAAACACCTGCCTTGCCTCTGCCTTGCCAAACCTGCCTTGCCAAACACTCAGCCAGAACAATACAGGTATTGGACATAATGAGCACACTCAACACATTCTTGGACGGCCTTCGATCTACGAAAGCCGACTCCCCAAAGGCACTTCTGACTCTCCCATCCCCAGTGGCCGTCCTTTTCAGACTTTCATGCACCTGAGGGTTCCCAAATGTATTTCAGGATTCCCCCTTGCAGATTTACCAGCAAACATGCAAACAAGCAAACAAAAACTTACGAACCAAACGTCTAGCGCGTGTTGTTCGTTTCCTAGTCTCTTGAACTTCCGCTTCCTTTAGGCCGTGCGGTTCGGCTCAACCAGCATGGCGGCATCACGAAAGTCGTTCACCTCAGCGCAGGCAGAATGCTGCCTGCTCCTATACAACCGCCTGTTCCCAGGGCATGTCCCAACCACCAGAAGTATGTATTATTTCATATACATAAGGCAATATATACACATATGTCTGGTGTCCCCCAAGGTCAACCTTTGATCATGTGCGAAAATCTGTATGCATCAATCCATCTGCCAACATCTAAAATGAATCACATTCCTCTGCCAAATCTAGGTCTACATTGGAGGCTTATTCATAGCATCAATACATCCTAGGATTGAGGAAGCAAATTTGAGGATTCCAAGAGTGTGTTTTCTTGAAATCATCAATCATACATCCTAGCCGGGGGGTGTCATAGTATCAATTACATGCTGGAATTGAATAAGTAAGATTGAAAGTCCAGTGAACATGTCCTTGAATGCTCAATCCGTTCTAGTAGTATTTGGATTAAAGGAGTGACATTGAAGATTCCAGCAACATGTCACATGGAATATGCAATCCCACATTCACGCTGGTACAATGCTGACAAAAACAGGTAGCATGCACCTGTTCCTGATAAATTTGCTGTTCGCAAAATTCCTCTTTTTTCTACCTCAATCCCTGTATCTTGAGCTCTACCGCATAAACATCGTTAGTGCTAAGATATGCAGAGATGTGCTGGCAGCTGCTGGCACGTACTAGCACACGGGCTTACACAAAGATTGAAGAACTTGATAGCATGTGCTGGAACATCTTAGCACTAAGCACATCAGCATTAACGCATAGAAGTGGAATTCAAAAAACAAGTGAATGTTCACAGAGATCATGTTTGTTACTTCTTCAATGCCAGGCTTTATCGATACGATTGATATAGGTTGTAG
>CAUJNA010000713.1:167500-180000 GCA_963377175.1 Effrenium voratum | reverse complement strand
TGAGCATATACTAGCAAGCGCCCGGCGAAGGGCCCCCATTCTCGTGATACAATTTGATGTTGACCATATTTGAGCATGCCTTCAAATGAATCACCTTCTTTGAAAACAAACCAGGAACCCACTAAAATGGCGAACCCGGGTTGTTTCCTCCATTTCAGAACCTGTCAAAATGGGGGGGCCTTTGAAAAGGCCGAAACACAAAAAATGTGGTCTTCGGCGGCCCTTTTGGCTTCCCTTCAAACCCCACCCGCCCCATGGTACCCGAGCTCGAACCTTTCTTTCCTCACGACCCATGTCTCCCCCCTTCCCATTTGGCTGTGGGTCAAACATATGTGCCCAAAATGGATTCCTGGTAAATGGACACATGGACTAAAACCTGCGGTCCAGTTCCTGGTGGTTAAATTTTCACCCATACCCATTTGGGCGTGGCTCAACATGAAACAGGAGGGGCAAACCGCAGGTTTTGGTTTCCATGTTTCCACTTACCAGGGTAACTTGGCGATTCGACCACAAGACCCCATCCCCTAGGTTTCATTTTGAGCCACTTCCCAGTCAGCGCCTTCTTCCAGTCCAAGTGCTGCACCGGCGCCGCGTCCAGCATCGCGCAGGGCTTGGAGCTCTCCAGCCTCCGTAAGCCGCTTCGGGCCGGCTGAAATTTCGCGGATGGCAAGGGCATCGGGTCACGGTTGAAACCATTCGCAAGGGATTCTAAGGTTCCGCTTCGGGTTGGGCTTGGCCGTTTCAAGCCGGAAAAAAAGAAGGGGGGGCACCGCAGGAACCTCCACGGAAATGAGCGCTTCTTTGCGCGCAATTGTTGGATCCTGCGCGATGACATGCGCAGTTCGCGCGACGCAACCAGTTGGTGGCGGTGCTGGTGGTCGCTGTGGTCCCATCCGGATTGCAGATTGTGCGGTCAGGACATCTGTCCGGACATCGCGTCTAAGCTGGAATTATCCTGCAAACAGAACCATGGACTTTTCTTTTTGTTCGGGAGTCGCAAAAAGAAGCCCGCGCCCTTGTTCCTCCAAATTGCCCCACTGCCACATTTGACACGAGGTCAGGGCTTTTGTGAAATAGTATGTTTGCCCCCAATTGTTTCTTTGGGGGTCTGTTTAAGACAGAACCAAAGGGAAAGCATTGGGGGCTCTCCTAGGTTGAGACAACTCCAGGTGGGGAGCGTAACAAAACTACCGTGCAAGATACCCCAAAACACAAGGATGGTGGTCCGGTGGTCAACAGCGCATGAGGCTTGAGGCGGGATCATCCACGATCAACCCATTCTAGGGGGACCTTTAGTACCCCTTATGTTCTATAGACTATAGAACATAGAAGTCATTTGAAGGGCATTCCCAATGCCATCTTCTCTACAACAGTAGATGACGATGAATACTGATGTTAAATCAAGCTGCCGTTTTGGGTCTACGGAAAGAAATCCACAAATGAAACCGACAAATTGAAGGGGTTGATTCCCAGACTTACGACTGTGCAGCTTGGTTAAATGGGAACCTAAAGCCAAACCTGTTTTGGGACACGCCCGCCGTCTACAATTTCCTGCACTTCCTGCAACGCATGATTTGCCCCAAGATCAAAGCGCCTCGGTGTTTCCCACTTTCTCTTCTCCTTACAATCGCTGTCTTAGAATCCCTGTCCAGGTGTTCCTGACCTGAGTCTCTTCACCTTGCCGAGGGGCATCAACTTCTGCGCCAGCTTGCACCACACCCTGTCCAGGCCCCACTCCGCTTTGTCGTGCACGCAGTCCACGCAATCCTTCCTTGGGAAGGAACCCAGCTGATACTTTGGGATAAACACCCCCTTATCAATCCTCAAACTTTAATCCAGGGTCGACGCTACCAAGGGCCCCTGCGTATGGCACAAAACGTCGTCGAACAGCGAGGTAACAAAGCGCCAACCTCAAAAAAACTCTTGAAGTCCCCTTTCCTTAAAGAGGGTGTCCCGGGTATACGAAACTTTTTATCTTCAAAGTTTCATGGACAATTTCGCCTGTTTGACTCTTTCGGAGGAAGCGCATGTTTGACCGGGGCTACCTTGGCCGATTGAAAGATCACACCAAGGATTGGAATAAATTTGTGCATGTGTGTATATATGTATGTATGTATGTATGCATGTATGCACGTATGCATGTAAGCATGTATGCACGTATGCACGTATGCACGTATTCATGTATGCACGTATGCATGCATGCATGTATGCATGTACGCATGTATGTATGTAATGTATGTAATGTTCGTACTGTATGTAATATATTGTGTTGTGTTGTGTTGTGTTGTGTTGTATTGTATTGTATTGTATTGAATGTAATGTAATGTGATGTAATGTGATGTAATGTAATGTAATGTAATGTAATGGTCATGTAAGGTAATGCATGTATGTATGTATGTATGTATGTATGTATAAATGAATGTATGAATGTATGAATGTATGAATGTATGTATGTATGTATGCATGCATGCATGTATGTATGCATGCATGCATGTATGCATGTATGCATGTGTGTGTCTGTATGTATGCATGTATGTATGTGTGTGTGTGTCTGTATGTATGTATGTATGCATGTATGTATGTGTGTATGCATGTATGTATGTATGTATGCATGCCTGCCTGTCTGTCTGTCTGTCTGTCTGTCTGTCTGTCTGTCTGTGTATGTATGTGTGTCTGTCTGTCTGTCTGTATGTATGTATGTATGTATGTGTGTGTATGTATGTGTGTATGTGTGTATGTGTGCATGTATGTATGTATGTATGTATGTATGTATGTATGTATGTATGTATGTATGTATGTATGTATGTATGTATGTATGTATGTATGTATGTATGTATGTGTGTATGTATGTGTGTATGTGTGTATGTATGTATGTATGTATGTATGTATGTATGTATGTATGTATGTATGTATGTATGTGTCTGTGTATGTATGTGTGTATGTATGTATGTATGTATGCATGTGTGTGTGTCTGTATGTATGTATGTATGTATGTATGTATGTATGTATGTATGTATGTATGTATGTATGTATGTATGTATGTATGTATGTATGTATGTATGTATGTATGTATGTATGTATGTATGTATGTATGTATGTATGTATGTATGTATGTATGTATGTATGTATGTATGTATGTATGTATGTATGTATGTATGTATGTATGTATGTATGTATGTATGTATGTATGTATGTATGTATGTATGTATGTATGTATGTATGTATGTATGTATGTATGTATGTATGTATGTATGTATGTATGTATGTATGTATGTATGTATGTATGTATGTATGTATGTATGTATGTATGTATGTATGTATGTATGTATGTATGTATGTATGGTATGTATGTATGTATGTATGTATGTATGTATGTATGTATGTATGTATGTATGTATGTATGTATGTATGTATGTATGTATGTATGTATGTATGTATGTATGTATGTATGTATGTATGTATGTATGTATGTATGTATGTATGTATGTATGTATGTATGTATGTATGTATGTATGTATGTATGTATGTATGTATGTATGTATGTATGTATGTGTCTGTATGTTTGCCTGCATGCATGCATGTATGCATGCATACATGCATGTATACATTACATACAGCATTCCGCCATGACATTCCTGCAATCAGAGGAACGAGCTTGGACACGTCACCTCGAAGGGTCTTTCTGCAGAACAAAAAGGGTCATATTTTGTGGCCCCTGCCCCCTTCTCCCTCCGGGGTCCCAACAAAAGACATCCAACTGGAAGACCAGCAGGGGAACGGGGGGGCCATGCACGCACCCAGTGAGCAGCCCCAGAACTCTACAGTTTGCGCTGGGGTTGCCAGTTGCACTGGCCTCGGAGCCGAACCCCTTAAGTAAAACATCGAATGGCTCCGCTTTTTGCGGATTGTACCTGCCCCCCTCCCTGTTGGGAGTGGATCTGTTTACTTATTGCTCCTCTTTTAATGTCCTACAGGGGTGGATCCGCAAAAGCTGCATCCAAATCTGTTGGCTAAACCGGGAAGACGACTCCCTCAACTAAATTGGCCCATCTGGGAATTCTACGCACATGATACATGAGGCGCTTTTCCCACGTTGACACCCCGGCTCCTAAACGAACATGAATCGGAAGCATCCGGGGGACGACCCTCCCGCCTGAAAGAATCCACCGTGGGATCAGATTTCTCTAAACAACTCCCCGACCCAAAGTAAGGGCTCCCTTCGCCACGAACCCTCGGTTTGAAGGAACCAAAAAAAACTCCTTTCGGCCGCGATGTACACTGAACCTGGAACCCAGTAGTTCAGAGGAACCCCCTTTTGGGTTCCAGGGGAGTTGCTCGCCAACATGTTTCATACGGCCAAGCCGCAGGATCAGCGCCAGAACCTCACAGCTTCAAGTTGTTTTTTGAGCCGACTCCGAGTCCCCTTCATCAGCAAAGCCAAAAGAACAAGCGGCCTGAAACGCTTGAAAAGGGTTGAATCATCCCATGATGACAAAAAACGGAACACCCGCTCCACACATGTTCTATCAAAGCGTGCATTTGCTCTTCTGTCCTTTGCGTCAATTGATACACTCGCATGATAGATAACACAGATTGTCCAAATAGCACGGCTCTTTGTTGTGCCATCTGTGTTCACCCAAGTGCAAACCACAGGCTGAAAACACAGCGATATTGATCTGTTGCATCTGCCCCAGTATCTTCGCGAGCAGGATAGCAAATCGATACACCATGGGTCATCCTAATGCCAACCACGGGGGAGTGTGCCTCTTACTGTCTGCAACCCCACCCCCTCACCTAACTGCTCATGGCACAGAAAGGCAGGATGCCAAGTATCATTGCAAACCCTCACATGGAGGTTTCCCCCGACAACGCTCTGCGGCACAATAGACCGAAATTCGGGGCCTCCCCAAAACACGGACAGAAACCCCACTGTGGACGCACAAAATCCACTTCGCACCACTTGGGACGGACGAAGAAGCCCTATGAATGCTGGGACAAACCACTCATCCCCACCGGCACCTCCCACTGGCCGTTTACGGCTTGGGCCCCGTGCCTTGTTAGACAGAAGCGGCGCCGTCATCTCCACGAAGTCCGTGTGCCGGAGCTTGCACCGGGGGTCCGGCTTCCCCAAGACCTGAGCTCACAGGTTGGCACGCGGCTCGGGCTGCACCCTTTTATTTGTTTTTCATTTTTTTCGCCTGGCATGGACCAATGGAGAACCGCTGGGCCACGTGAAACAAACAAGAGAGCCGTAACCAGGAGAAAGGCCCCTCTGGTTGGTGTGTGGCTCCCTTTCGGAAGAAGACCTGTGCTTTTCTAATCAACTGCCACATCTGAATCCAAGCGAGGGCTATGGATGGAACACGTTCAAGCAGCGGCATGCAGGTAGTCCAGGCAGACGCCATAAAGCAGCGGAAAGAATGCTCGCAAAAAGCACTGCACAATGCACTGCAACTAAACCAGTGCATAAGGGCTAGTGCTGCGCCAGCAAACCAATGGAAGCAAGCTGCGCAAGCAGCCCAACACAAGCAAACCAAGGCAAGTCGCTGCGAAAGCAGTGCGTAAGAAACGCCGTGCAAGCAGAGCCTGCCGTTGCTGTTGCTGCTGTTGTTGCTCTTGCTGTTACTGTTGCTGTTGCTGCTGTTGCTGCTGTTGCTGCTGTTGCTGCTGTTGCTGCTGTTGCTGCTGTTGCTGCTGTTGGTGCTGGTGGTGCTGGTGGTGCTGGTGGTGCTGGTGGTTGGTGCTGGTGGTGCTGGTGGCGCTGGTGGTGCTGGCGCTGGTGGTGCTGGTCGGTGGCGCTGTGTTGCTGGTGGTGGCGGCCGCGGTGGTGGTGGTAGTGCTGCTGTCGCTGCTGCCGCTGCTGTGGCTGCTGTCCCTGCTGTGGCTGCTGTTGCTGCTGCGGCCACGGCTTCTGAGGCTGCTGCGGCTGCGGCTGCTGTTGCTGGTGTTGCTGGTTTTGCTGCTGCTGCCGCTGTTTCTGGTGTTGTTGCTGCTTCTGGTTCTGCTGCTGTTGTTGTTGGGTGGTTGTGTTGGTGAAGGTGCTGGTGCTGGTGCTGGTGCTGGTGCTGGTGCTGGTGCTGGTGCTGTTGCCGTGTCGTTGTTGTTGTTGCTGTTGCTGCTGCTGCTGCTGCTGCTGCCGCTGCTGCTGCTGCTGCTGCTGCTGTTGGCAATAGAAACCTTGCAACAACTGGTTTGTGCAGTTTTCATCTGAAGAGCTGTGCTAATGCCAAAAGCAGCAAGCACCCCATCAATAGATTAAAATAGACACTGTGCTTGATTGAGGTGGAAAGGAGAAGTCCAGATTTGAGCATATTCACAATATGATACCTCTTGGAGCAAAAGCACCGCAAACCGCGAGGGCTCAGACTTTGCTTGAAAAACAACTGCTGAAACAAAAAATATCCCTTGGATTTCCGGAAGAAGAAAAGAAGCGCAAAGCTGAAACAAATGATGCCCCCTGCATGGCTTCGGTTGCCATCCTAGAGCCGGGCGTTGATGCGGCTCTGGTAGTCGCTGGAGTCCCGGCGCACCAGCGAGCCATGGGCGGTGACCTCTTGCATGCCTGCGGCTCGAATCGGCAGACCCAAAATCAAGTGAATCCCGACCATCCCCTCAGAACCATGGGTAAATCAGTGTAAATTGGAGGATTAAACGTTGGAAAAAATCAAATGGCTCTTTGGGTATGTGTTTTTTTGCGGGTTCCCTTGTTTCTCTTGGTTTATTGCCTGATTTGTCACAGCCACGGCTTTGGTTCCATCGCTTTATATGCCTACATTTCATACCAACCTGGCTGGGGGGTCTCCAATCCCGCGATTCCGGGTCCGGGTCCCCGGCTCATGGTGTAGGTCAGCCAGGACTGCGTTCCTGTCGCAGGACCCACTCGCCTCGCCACGTGGCCCTCATGTCTCGCCTCGAGTCTGGACCAGGAAACCCCAGCAGATCGCCATGGGACTTGATCCGAGTCCGCCAAAATCCCACTCCCCCCGCTCCTGCGAAGGTGGGCCCCACGATGAGGGACCCAGAGGCCCTCGCCAGGGAGAAGAGGCTCACCAGGTCCGCGCCTGAAAAGGGCGAAATCTGAGTCCCACCTTACTGAAAGCTCCCAACTACCGGACATGGGCATGGGGCAATGTGAGCATGGAAACGGGGCCGCGAAAAGACGATATCTTCGCGTTCTTGTGGTTGCACACCTCTTCGGTTGCCGGCCGAGGGACCTTCTGTAGGACCCTTCTCACAAGGCCCTGGCTTTCTCTGTTGGGCGAAGAGCTCGGAACTTCGCTTTTTTTGTGGTTTTAGTTCTGTTCAGCTTCAGTGGGGCGATGCAAATAGTACAGTTTTGCAGACACACACACACACACCATGGGCAGTCAGGGGAGAGCCTCGCTGTGTTTTACGAGCCCCACAAAGCAAAGGGCTTTCAGCAAAAGACGAAGGAACGCAACTTTCCAGCCTCGATTGTCCACTTCAAGGCTTTTGCACAGGTAGGCTTTAGGTCACCCAAAAAGCCAATCCAATGGCCCCCTTAACCCCTAGTTGACTGAGAAATGGTCACGAGTGGAAGTTCTTGCCGGTCTGCAGAAACAACCCGTCGACGCAGCCTGTAAAGTCGATGTCGCTGTCCAGGGCCCAGATATACCTGCAAGTCTGGTGGATTGTGCGGATGGATGCGACATGCAACATTTGGCGGCGCACAAAGTACTGCGGAGCCGAAAGTCAATAGAATGGTCAGGGAATCTCCACCCAAGCTCTCGGTTGTCGGGATTTAAAAGGACTTTCTTCGAGCCAGTGTCTGTTTTTGTGCTTTGAGTACAGGAAAGAAAAACAAAAACAAAAAAACACGCGAGGAGAAGTGCTTCCAGGCCACCTGTCTTTCGGCCTGTGTCCTGTCTTCACTTTTGTGGATGCAATAGCTTTGTCTTTGGTGTTCATTTTGCTTTTTAAGTGGAAGTAGACCCAGAAATACACAGAAAGTATGTCCACCAATTCACTGTGCTTTGCCACCCCTCCAAGTCTGGAGATGTGTTCAGCACTCCCTGTAGGAAACTGAGTAATCCTTGAAATCCGCCGCCAAACACATGCTTTGAGACATCCTCACTCAAAGGCCTTCCATGGAAATTCTCGGTATATCGCAGGTCCAATCCTTTGGGTTCCTTCGGTTGGCCAGCTAAAGTCCTGCAAACCCACAAAAAGAACATCGACAGGGAGACGCGGCACCAGAATTTCCGCCCTGAGAGGTCCAAATTGGGCCCCACGGAACACAGTGAGCCAACGATCCACAAGCTCGACCAGGAAAACGCGTGTTTTTTGCCCTTTCTCTTCGACTCGCGTCTTTACATCGATGGGGTCTGTAGGATTTCCACCTCAGACCCCGGGTTTTGCCGCTGCCTCTCTGTTGGGCCATTTAAAGTCCAAGAAAATCCAGCAAAGCGGCGCGACAGATCTGCAGCCTTATGCAAGCAGCCATACGAGCCCGGTTTCCTCCTTGAGACGCCTTGGAAACCTGCTTCATGGTGACTGGTGCATGCAGCATGGCCTCTTAGGTGGGTGTGCTGTGTGCCTTGTTTGGGTACCCTTTTCTGGTTTGGTTTGAAAGGAGCCCAAAAGGAAATCACCATTTCCGGAGGCCTTGACACATACCCGAGTCACTCTCTGCGCTCCAAGGCTCTCACTCAAGCAAACTAGGCAGAAAATGGATGCCATCCGGTGGCGAGAACCACGCCGCCCCTCTCTGTAGAAACAAGATGGTCATTCTGCTTTCTATATGTTTGCCTCCGAGTCTCCTCTGTGCGTCTCTTGGGATTCAGCAATAAAGGAATGGGCATAGCTTCTCACGGTTAACCCTCATCAGAAAATGGCTCTTTGCATTTCACTTTGGTTTTATTTATGTTTCTTAATGTTTAAATATGTTGGTGTCCTATTCCCACATTCTTTTTCTTTCTTGGTTTCTGCCCTTTGGGGTTGGGTCCCTTGTCAACAAATGTGAGAGGAAAAGAATGAAGGTGAGAGACTTCTCATAAAGTAAACGACATGAAGATGGAAGTAAATTAGATAGAGAATCCTGCATTCGTGTCTGGCACAGCTTTTAACATATCATCTTGGCATAAGAAATACCGTTCAGGTACTGCAAAGGAGTTAGGAATCCAAATGCTTCTAACGCACTATCCAGATGTGAGAAAGAAGAGAACCCGGAGGTAGTTGAAGAAGATGTAGATATGGGCACATATGGGTGTAGAAATCTGTACCATGTTGGAAAGAAAACAATACTAGTTGCTAGAAATTCCTGTTGGGATCTTCCAAAGATCGAACATGTCGATTGCAAACCAGACTTGACGGGGGAAGGCATGGCTGTGTGATCCGGAGGCACCCAGCGGTTGCTGCCCTCCGCACCCAATGCCGTGCGGGCAACCGCTTGGCAGAACCTGTCCAGGCGATTTCGAGATGGGAACTCGACTCTCCCACAACTTTCCGGTGAGGAAAAAAAACGAACAGAGGAGCTGCAAGCCCGGGAATTGGCTCCCAGGGCGTGCCGAGATCCTCTGGCTTTTTCTGCCCCGTCTTCTTCTTTGCATGCCTCGGCGCCTTCAAGTGGGAAGCCCAGGCGAAAGGGGAAACCCATTGTGCAGCTTTGAGACAAACCCATAACTTGGGGGTCCAATACTGGGGATAGGCACCAACCATAAAAGCAGCCCCTCATTGCAAGGCTGCAAACACAATCAAACATAAACACACAAAATTGGATGCTTCTCCGGATTAGGGGCCTCTCCAGGTGGTTGGCTTTGGTTTCCCTGTCAATCCCGAAAAAGCACTCCCCATCGGATAGAACCAAATCAAAAACTGCTGAAGTCGGGAGAGTCGTCTCTTGGAAAAGCAGAATGCACACTTCCAAAGGGAAACGTTTGGAACCAGGAGCTCGCAAATTTCGTGCTTCTTGAACTGAAAAATGGACTGGGGCATGTTGAAGCTGCTCTCGGCTTTGTCGGCTGCTCTGCTTTCTACAGCTGGCAAAGCCTTCCGTGTCGACGTATGCGGAGCGGACATGTATGTGGAGACCCTCCCTCCCCCCCAATTACAGCGCACAGCGTTTCAGAAAGGGGCGCGACTTAGTGCAACAATCAAAACTACGGAGTGGTGTGCCGAAAAGTACGCCAAGCTGGAAGCGTATAGTGTAGCCGCTTGAAACTTCATCTATGCGACGCCGACAACTGCAGCTGACTTCTAATGCAAGAAGAGGAAATACGCTTTCTGAATTGTAATGGATGTTAAATGGACATGTGCCAACACCAACCATTGGAATCCAGTGGAAATGAAACCAAAATGGCACTGCCAAGGGACTGGCATTAGCCTTTAATGAATCAAAAGGCCAAAAGATCAAAAGGTGAAATACGTCCAACCAAAGAGCAAAAGCATTGAAACCCCCAAATCGCCAGCATGACTGGCCCCTTTTTGGCACAAGGATGAAGAGTGGCCCTCTCTTTCCAGATGTGTGGGGTAGCCCAACACGTCGCGAAGCACCGAATTACCTGGAAACCGCCTTGCCCTACACCCAGCCGGAGCAAAGCTCGGGGAGCTTTTGCTCAGTCTAGTGATGGATCCTGGGCACCCAAAGGCTCGTGGACAAGAAATACGGAGTACCCGGTCGAGCGGTAAGGCCCGAGGACTTGGGAGCGGAAATGAACGCGACTTGGTGAACGATGCTGAGACTGGAGCTCGAAGGCAACGAGCTCGATGCATCTCTTGCATCGAACCTGCGGACCTGCGGCGGCCTCGAGATCTCCAGACGCGTTGCAGTCAAAACTTCGCCCGAAGCCTCGTTCCGCTGCGGTCTCAGAGGCGGAGGCGAGCTTCCACACGGGCCACACTCTGACGCTCAAGATGTCGCGGATGGGCCAAGGAGGGCATGAAGGGAGGCGGAAAAGATGGAAGTGGTAAGGATGCAGTCCGCCAATTCTTCCTCACAGACATTGGCTGCAAAACAAGAGGGGCGGATTGCTCCTACGAGCACGAACTCGATGGTGACACACGGGCTCGGTGTTCGAGCTGCGGTACCTCACCAGAAGGATTGCCCCGTTTACCCGGTGAAGTCCTCGAAGGTGCTGGACCCAAGGCCTATGCGACGGACGAGGTGAAGAAGCTTGAGGTGGATATGATATGCCAGATATAGCTACTTTCTAGGAGGATCTAGGCGGATCTATGCTGACAAGCCGAGGCCCTGAGATTCGGAAGAATCTCAGCTGAGCTCGCTGAAGGTGAAGACCAAACGAGGGCGCTTGGGTGGAGCGACTCAGAGCCTCAGAGCCTGCGGTGTGTGCAGTACAAGTGGGAGGAGGCCCTCAGCGAAGATCTGGGGGGATTTGAACCGATAGGATGCGCGGGCGAACCCGAAAAGATAGGAGCCCACCAGCATGAGGCATGACGGCACTTTTTGGCACAAGGATGCAAAGTGGCCCTCGTTGTTACATGTGTGTTTGTTTCAGTAAGTTCCACGTGTTTTCTATTCAAACGGCAAAGTATGTCGCCGGGGCCAAGTACATCCGGAAGAACAATACAACTCATGACTCTCAAGAACACACAATCAGATTCAAGATTTTAAGATAGTATTCAAAAAATATGATATGCTCGGCAGGGGCTGCAGGTGGGGGAGGCAATTGAAAGCACAGGTTGTGCATGGTTCCTATGGTACCCTTTTAAACATCGTGCCACACCAAGTTGACAACTGGGAGGTGATGTTGAAAACTACGGGGAAAAAAAAACTGGGGCATTGTTTATTGCCGTCGCATGTTTGCTTCCGTCACCGCGAGTTTGGGTATCGACGTGGGAAGCGCTTGCCCGGGAAGAACAAATCCTCCGTGCTCTGGCACACCTTCGAGCGAACGAATTCATGCAAGTGCACAGCGAAAGTCTGCCGACAGTGTCTCGCGTAATGCAGTCTCCGCCCAGGCTGAAACCGCCCTGAAGCTCTAGTTTAAGTTCCAGCAAAATCTACGCACGCCTTGTGCACGCACGTGCACGTAAGCGTGCGCGCACTTTCACGTGAACGCGCGTGCTCGCGTGGGGGTGGTTGCGTGGGCGAGTACGCAAGTGGACCGGGTGCCCGTGTGTGTGTGTGTGTATGTCGCAAGTACATATTGAAATAAACATATGCATTTGTAAAGATATCTATATATACATACATACTGATGTATGTCGAGATACATGCGTGTGGGTGTGTGCGCGTGTGCGTGTGTGTGTGTGTGTGCGTGTGTTGTTGTTTCGTTCTTTGTTTGTTTGTTTGCTTGCTTGTTTTATTTATTTTGTTGATTGTTTTGCTGGCTTTGATTGTGTTGTTTGTGTTGTTTGTGTTGCTTGTTGTGTTTGTTTTGTTTGCGGTGTTTGTTTCGGTTGCTTTGTTTTGTGTGTTTCGTTTGTTTTGCTTGTTTTGTTTGTTTTGTTTGTTTTGTTTTTTTGTTTGTTTAATTATTTGGGGTTTCTTTGTTTAATTACTTTGTGTTTGTTTGTTTCTT
>CAUJNA010000713.1:160000-162500 GCA_963377175.1 Effrenium voratum | reverse complement strand
ACCCAATTCTGTTTGAGAATTGAAGTGGTATCAACTACAGGGGACCCGGTGCTCTGGCTGGTTGAATTTGAATTTGATAGTTGAACCGGGCCCCGGTGCTCTGGTTCGTAGATCCGAAACCGGTTTGTGTAAAGCTTCATTTCGCCTTTGAGAAGGAAGGCTAATCATAATCTGCGGACAGGCAATCTTCATCCTAAAGTTGACCCTGAGTGGGATTGGGGGACGGCATTCCATGCGAAGCAGGGTGAGCTTACAGTCACCTTAAAATGAGTTTGTTCATGAAGGCTTGGTTTTGGGGTGGGCTTCGGATTGATTTTGATTGGGTCTAGGGCAGGTTTTAAGAGGGCTCCGGGATAGTTTAAGACAAGGTTCAAGTTGGGTTTGGGGGCGGGATGAGCTAGGTCTTTGAGCGGGCTCGTCTGCGAAAAGCTAGTTTCCAAGGGCTTAGGGATTTTTCTGGGTTGGGTGGATTTAGGTTGGGTCAAACCGTTTTCTTTGGGATTTGGTGAGCGTAGATTTTGGCTGGGTTCTGCAAGGCGTTGAATGGTCAAGGGTAGCCTGTGTTGGCTTATGGGGCGTTCCGCTTGAAGACCTGCCAGCCCGGCCCTCCAAATCTGCTCCCGACTTTGAACTTTGAAAAAGATGAATTTGCCGAAAAGGAGTGCAAAAGTTTGGACTTGAACACGTGTTGGGATAGCGCAGTTCCTGCTACCCACAACATGCCTAGAGTCACGGAATTCCAAACTGGAAGTTGCATATGACCATAGTGCGTGAAGGCAAAGTCCTTGTAGTTGACTTTACAAAAGCCCATATTGCCCCTCAAATCATCAAACCTAACAAAAGCCCACCTCAAATGGGCAAAAAAAGTGATGTTTACAGGAAATATCTAGGGACCCCGGGCGGAGCTTCATTTGGCGGTGGGTCAAAAATAGACCCGTCTTTGGGAAAATCTCGGTTTTCTGAAACCAAAGACTATAAAATTTGGCGGTTTCCCGGTGGCTTCGCATTTTGAGCCATACCCAACCGACTCCATTGGACTCCACCCGCGCCGGCAAGGCCGCCCGGAAGGCTAACCCCCTCGCCTCGATTTGGAGCTCCCTCCGGCGCTGCAAGGCTTGGTCTGCAGTGCAGAAGTGGCAGTGGGAGCAGTTGTTGCCCTTGAAGCAGCCGCCTCGCAAAAAAAGAAAATGGCGCCGGAAGCTGCTGGAACCCTGGGAAGAAGGCTGATTTCATCTGAATGTGATGTATATATATATATATGTACATGTAACACATATATATATATACAAATACGTACAAATATTCACCCTACCCCTCCCTCCCCTCCCAAAACCTGCCAAAACAGCGTGTTGAATTCACGACTCATCATAAATATTCCTTCAGCATCTTGAGCCTTGAGAAGCGTGACGTTAAGGCCACTTTGAAGTAAATTGGATTCAAGATTCCCAAGACATGTATTCAGCATCTCGAATCTTGAGCCTCAATCACTTGTGATAAGCGAGTGGAAGCTCCAGATCCAAAAACAAAAAAACGCGCATTTGTTCAGTATAAGCATAGAACGCAAAGCACACCTTGGCTCAACGTGCCTGTAACAACTCCATTACCGTATTTGGTCACATGTCATTTTGCAGAGGAAACAGCAAGCCCAAGCCTTCTATTGTGAGGAAAGCCCTGTCCAAAATTGTATTTATCTAGCTGCTGTTTTAAAGCAATCCCAGTAACATGTGATGAAAAACAAAATGAGAAGCAAACCCACATCGAAATGCTTCTTCAAGTTCAAACCGATTCAACTTTAAGATATATGTTCCTTCAAAAGTGCAAGTCGACATTGGAATCAACTTCCATGTCCAAAGGATAATTGTCATGTCTTTGTTTCTCGTTAAAAGGAAGGGTCAAGCCGGGCACCGCCTAGATTCAACCAGAAGGGCCTGTGAAAAAGACAAGTCTGGAAAAACATGCTTTTTGGGCTGGACCCAAGATCCAAGATTGCACAAAGAAGCTTGACCCAAAAAATGAAAGTATGGCAAAACAAATGCACCTGTTGCGTAGCATGTCCGAGTGTCCGAGGCGTGCCGCTTCGTTCGCAGTTGTTGCACAACATTTGGCAGATGTTGCACAACATGTTACGAAGTTTGCCCAATGATACTACAAAGCCACTAGACCAAACATACAAAAAGGCAAAAAACGCCCTACCCCCACCATGGCTGGAGTGCTGCCTTGTCTTGGATTGTTTGGTCATTTAGCTTTTTATATGTGTTTGGTCTACTGCAATGTTGGCCAAATGTTGCGCAACATGTCCGAGTCTCTCAGCTTGGTTCAAAAACACTGCGCAACATGCTGCACAACATGTTATAAGTTGTCCCATATTCCTGCGTGGCCACTTGACCAAAAAACAAACACCAAAAAAAACGGAAAACACAAGAAGAAACAATCCCACACTCATCATGCCTGACAAGCTTGGTTTTATGGCTTCCTGTTTTGATGTGTTGGCCTTTTGTTG
>CAUJNA010000713.1:57500-155000 GCA_963377175.1 Effrenium voratum | reverse complement strand
AGCCTGGCTCCTGAAACATGCTGAACCACGCTCAAGGAACCTAATCCCATCCATGGCTCAAATGGCTTCCAACTACTAAGCACTCAGCATCTTCCAAATGAATAACATGGAATACGGCATCTAAGGCATCCAAGAAACCCGCGAAGATGTTGAACCAAGATTCATAAACCTTTGGCATCCTGGTGAATGAATAGAGGGTGAACCTGCTCTTTGTAATTGAGCCTCGCATGTTCATCCATCCGAAATCAACATTGTAAAACTATCCCCCACAGGATACCTTCCCCAAGTTCTCCGCACCAATGACCCTGCTTGTTCACGGCTCCATTCCCAAGGCGCACTGAAAGGGACTCTTTTGACATCCCTCCGGCCTCTGGCAAAAAGCTGAAGCGCCACACGGGCTCGGTGTTCTGGCACTGCGCCCCCATGACGATCTTGTTCTTCAAGCTTCCCATGGCCAATCTATTACTTGAAGTGCTCAGCGGAATGGCTTCGGCACTGTCCGCAAGAACTTTCCTGCCAGGCCCGAAACCATGCGAGCAGGGAAAAAGAGGTATCATGAGACTTGCGTTTTGTGGTCGGTCTGCTTGCACGATTCAACGAATCCATAAGCTCCAAAGAACAGCTCAGAAAAGCATCTGAAGCCACACTTGAACTTCCAAGAGGGAGAGTGGGCGCACTCGTAGTCATCCTCCCACTTGGACATGGCCTGCTTGTATGACTTCTTTAGCCTGAAGCACTGGTTGCCAACCCACGCGCTCTCCAGCCAAAGCGTGGGGCACTACAAGCCCCAAGCCCAGACGCGCAGATCAATGGCAAGTGGTTCATCCCCAAAGGGGAAACGCGGGTGGAGGTTAAGGTCCCGTGCATTCAGAGGGTCCCCTTCTGCCTCGTATGTGTTTTGCTCTGCATTTGAGGAGAGACCTCAACATGTCTGAACTCAAGACTGTTTGCCCTGAGATGGCACCAACAAGGGTGATGTTCTGAATGTTGCAAGGGAGCTTATGTCAAAACACCGTTGATTTCACTGGGCTGTCACTGTCCTCAGATCCCCGGCAAAAAGTAACTTTTAGTGGGTTAAATGGAAATCTCGGCTAAACGCTAAAAAGCTAGCCTTAGGGGATGGCTGGGAGCCACCAAGTTACTATGGTTTAAGAGGATGGTTGCCCTTTGGTTTTGAACGTCTCCACAAAGCGCGCTCAAAAAGCAACACACGCTCAATAAACGTGCCCAGAGTTCTGTTGTAAACCACCAGGCTTAGCGCCTCTGGCGCAGCCTTTTATCACTGGCCCAACATAGCAAATGTGGCCGAACATTCCGATACTGGCGCCCCAACTTCCTGCAACAAATGTACTTTGGAAACAAACTCAGATTAAGCATGGGCGATATAGTGACAACTTCTTACTTGAAACATAATTTTGAAGGCGCAAAGGAACTTTTTTCTCGTTAATGTGCTTCTCTCAGGTCCCTGTCACAACAGCTGCGAGAGTTAACTACCACACATCACACACACACGTGCTGCCTTGGCACAGACTCTACATCCAAATCCCCGAAAAACCTTCCTGACTTGCCGGATCGCCCGGATCTACTGGAGGACTTGAGTCATCGAAAGTGCCACTGGGACGTTGCCTGGCCCTCAATTGGAATGCGAATTGCTCCCTGCAGGTCCACTCATGGGCAAGCTCATGCAAAAGGAATGCACCCTGGTGCTGAAGGTTCTCTGAAGGCTCCAGAAATAGCCAGGACTGAGTTGCCTAGTCGCTTTCAATCAACAGAGTTTCAACCTGTGGCCATGCGACTTGTTGCTCGGCCCATCTCCCCAGCCAATCTACGAGGAATATCACGGGGTCTTTGCCTGTGGAGTTTGAAGGCTCGGGGCCCCTTTCAGTTGAGGAAACCGATGGACAACTGCCATTTGTTGGGGTCCAACATTGTGACACGTACAGTACCCAAATTTACAGACTGGACCCACCTTCCCGACTCGACTCCGATGAGCCAGCACCGAGCAACAGGTTGTACTTGTAGCCGGGGCTCACCAGGGTGAACTTCACTTGGCTGTTGTACCAGTCCTTTCCAGGCGCTCCTTTTGCCAACCTTTTTGGGACCAGTTTGATCATGCAACAGACAGCCTACAGTTTTCAGGGGGCCACACGGGGCAGCCCACCTTCCGACCTGCGTGGCCCCTCAGCCTTGGGGACCCAGAAACCGGCCGGGAGGGAAGAATCTGGGGGTTTCTGGTTCCCACCTGTCAGCGCAAAATCAAACGCGCCAACTCGCCCGGTTCCTTCGCCTTGGCCTGCAAACCATGGTTCGGATGGCCCCCTCTCCACTTAGGGCGCCAGCAAACTCCGCAACATTTGTATATTTCTGCGTTAAGCAGATGCGAGTGAGGGCTGCCAGCTGGTTTCTTTTCAGCTCCCTTCCCAAATTTCAAGTGGGATCCCCGCTGCTGCCAAGCGTCCGTGCCCCAGTCTTTGGGCCCGCCTGCGGCGAACAAATGTACAGCCCCTAAGCTGAACTTGCAGCGGGGGACCAACTCGTTGACTTCTTAAGTCAACATGAAACCAGTGGAGAGAAAAAGTTCAACAGTTAGATAGATGGTTAACTCTTAGTAACTAGACAGTAACCACCTGGAGTAGAAGGGGCTGTTGCTGACATGTCGACGAGCACTTCAGCTGTTTCGGCTGAAGGCTCCTCGTGCCAGGCCTGCGCTCGAAATCCGAAACCAAGGAAAAGCCATCCGGAACCCAGCAAATCCAGGACAGGTGCGTGTGCGTGCGCATGTGCACGTGTCTGTGTTCGTGTGCGTTCATGTGTGTGTGTGTGTGCGTATGTGTGGCGCGTGCTATATGTGAGTGCTGCATGTGCCTTCTGCTTGTGCTGCAAATGCTGCGTGTGCTGTTTTGGTTTGCGCGGGCGCGTGCGCGTTCGCGCGTACAATCGGTCGCCCAACAGTTTCGTTCCACTTTACGGCGCACCTGCCATCCTTCTCGGCCATTCTTGCTGGTCTGAAGGAATTGATACCCAAGGAAGCCATGGTCAGATTTTGATTTGAACCTCGAAAAGGACTGCGCCCCTTCAACCTGCACAAGCCTAGCTGGGCATTGATGGGTTCGAAGGTCAAGATTGGAATGTCTGAGGATGGCCATACCATTCAGAGGAGTCCTCTTGAAACCACAACGACAAGCAGAGACCGACTCACCTTGCAATGAAATGCACTGCGTCTGCCAATGCCTCTCACCTTCCGTGCCGTTGAGCAGCAAGGGGACTTGCTCGCAATACAGCAACTGTGACGCAAAAAACACAAAAGAATCCCGCAAGACTCCAAGCTTGAGTGCTTTCCCTTCTGTTTCCCTCTGAAACCGGCCCGAAAAACGGGCCACTGAAGGAAACACCGCCCACGCCCTGCTGGTCCCAAACATCACCTTGCAAACTCCCCCACACCCCTGCCCACTGGCGCCACTGCCTGCATAGTGCGCTAGCCTCAATCGCGCGGGGCTGGCATGGCCTGGAAAAGGGCTCCCAAATGTGTCGATGCGGTTTTGAGGTCTACAGGAGAAAAAAAAAAAAAGAACACTCGTCTCAAATGCTTTGGCCCTGTCCAGGTTGGGGTCAACACAACACGACACACATAGCCGAATTGCTTGACTCCCGCATTTGTTAAAGTTTTTGCGCAGCTGAGATGTCCAAGCAAGAACTGAAGATATGCATGGTACATTCAGGACTTCAAGTACATTTGCAGAGTGTAAGAGCGCGCTGTTTGTAACATGCAGCATCCCCCAGCAAGCCACGTTTTTGGATCCCCCGTACTTGTGGGGCGCTGCAACTCGCTGGACAACATGGTCAATCTCAGCCGAGTGGCATGATATCGCAGCAGTCGCGACCACCTTGCATTCGAGCATGAGCTACATTGCGCTTCACCAACTCAATGGTGCGGGTGTCCGAGTCAACCTCAACGATCGCAAGCGATACCAAGCTTGCAAAGGGTGTTGCAAAGCAAACAAGAAGAGCTCAAACTCTGGCTTTGAAAAGGTTCCTTGCAGGATTCGTACAAAGAGTCCTCAACACATGAGAAAATGGATGTCAAAACGGCTGAAGCAGCGCCAAAGCCCCACAAACCGCTGGCGCTGAGCCAGTGGCAGACCAGAAGAGCCTGGGCAGCAAAGCCCCGTGCGCATGCAAAAGACCGGTTTGCAATTTCCCCTTAAGACATGACCCGAAGATAAATGATAAAACAATGGAAATTGTTTCTGCAAAAAATATTCTTGTTGCTAGAACGCGAAAAGAAGGGAAACAATTGCAACCTCGCGAAGCAGGGAACTGTTATTGTTTGAGGGGGAAAGAAAAAAAAAAGGATAAAAAAAAAATATAAAAAATAGAGGTGTTCCTAAAACGTGAAGCATGCACAAGCCAGTGAAAACCAGTGAAAATTTTGTGAACATCTCCTGGGAAGCATGCACAAGCCCATGCTACCGAGACACAGAATCTTGTAACATTCAACGGTTCGGACTGCTGCCAAAACGGGCAGCAACCAAATGTGCCTTAGGATAGCAGGGCGCAGCTGTCCGTGAGTGGGGACGAACACATGCAAGCAGCGCATAGCATGAATGCAAGCCCAGGATTTGCAGCCAGGCCACAATGACATGTCCGCGATGGGAAAGGAATTGTGTAGACATGAAAAGAGTTCAGACCTGAGATAGAACCTCCAGCCACAAGTGGCTGCAAAGACCGGCATCTAAGCGCGAGCATACAAAAATGGTGTCCGATCAGCAAGGCCAAAAGATCAATCTCATTGTCAAGCCCTTGAAGCCCCAAACAAAACACATCCTGATCGGGTGGATTTGTGTATATGTACATCTATTCGCGCACCTCTTTTGTCGTGTGTCGGCATTTTTCAAAAACTTGGCATGTCCAACAATTGCAAGCGGAAACAAGCTGCCGTGGTTGAATCATTGCCAACTTGCATAAGCTCAGGAAGTCTCTTGTCATTGTGTTGTACGAGAAACATGGCAACATGCCGACGCGTGGCAAAAATGCGGCACAAACAACAGGATTTCCCATACCTCATTGCATGTTCCGCATTTGCGCATCAAATTCCGTCGGGTGTATGCCAGGAGTGGTTCGAATTCGGGTTCGAGTTCGGGTTCAAGTTCGGGCTGAGGAGAGGAGGGGGTTTCGAGTTGAGTTCGAGTTCGGGTTCGCATCACAGCCGTAGTGAACCGAGCTTCAACTGAACTAGTTCGGCTCGGGCTCCAGTTCGACTTCGGGATCGGGCCGGGGAGAGGGGGGCTCGGACTCCTGCTCGAAGAGGGGGGAGTGGAGGGCGAATCAAGTTCAGTTCAAGTTCGGCGCGTTAGAATCGTGTTTACCGCTTCAAACCAAAGGGAGAACATGTAACCATCAAGGGGCAACGAACCGAAACGTTTTGCTCCGCAGCTCAAAGGTGCAGGCTCAAGGGTGCAGGGAAGTTGACAACGCGTGTCCAACCCACGCACCTGCACCCCATGCGGAGCTACCCCGGTCAACAACGCGTGTTCGACCGCACTGCAGGAGAATTTGGCTGTTTTGCAGGGTTTTTTCAACCCAAAAACCAAAATAATTAGGGTGCTATAAGCCTATGTTCCTTACTACTCGGCGTGATACCTGCTATGCGTGAAACAAATAAGCAGTGGCAGCACGCTGCACTAAGCGGCACGTTGGAATGCGCACCTGGGATTCTGACGCGGGTCACTGCGTAACACGCGGATGTCGATTATACCATGTCTGAGAGCCGGTCATCGAGGGCTGCCAGATAACGCGACAGGGTGGTGGGTGGGCTTTAACAAAGGGAATCAAACCCTTAAGAACATGTCCCCCAACGGCTGGAGGCAGAAATGGCAACGCGGCCGAAGATTCAAACAGGATTAAAACACGGGAACCAAAAAAAAAGGCGGGAGCAGTAGTAAGGAACATAGGCTTATAGTAACCTAATTATGTTCGTTTTTGGGTCGAAAAACCTGCAAAACAGCCAAATTCTCCATCCTGCTGAACGTTTTTCCGATGTCACCGGTCTTTGTCACCGCTCCGTTTTTGGTCGAAAAAGTGCTCAAAACGGCCAACTCCGAAAAGTTCGTTTTTTCCTGTCAGACGGCAAGCGGGGTGTCTCAGCCTCTAGATTCGGCTTCGGCCGAAAACAGCTCCAGACGCTCTCGCAGCTCTCGATCTCCGTTTTTTACCCGGAAAAGCAGGCAAGTTCCATCCCGCTGAGCTTGTCACCACTTGTCACCGCTTCGTCACCGCTCTCTTTTGGGCCGAAAAAGTGCGCAAAAGCGGCCAAGTTCCCGACTTCCCGAAGACTTCGTTCTTCACAGGATTTTCCGTTTTTCGCCGAGGTCCTCGCTTGTGACACGGCAACCTGCCGAACTTGTCACCGCCTTCGTCACCGGGTCTAACGCGGCAACCTGCCGAACGTATTCGTCGCCTAATACGCCAATCTGCCGAACGCCTTTGTCACCGGGTCTAACACGCCAACCTGCCGAACTTCCAGAGGGCTCGAAAATCTTAACAAGTTTGAGTCAATATTGAAACGGCTTGAAACAATATTGGTTCATCAATGGGCAAAGGTTGCCCGGACACAGGCGGGATTGGAGCCCCGGACCAGGGTGGTGCAGAGACAGCGCTTTAACCACTGAGACAAGGGAGCTGCTGGATGTCACCGCTTGCTTGTCACCGGGGCGCTTTTGGGCCCGCCAAGGTGTCCCACGGTCCGTGTCGCCCCGTGACACAAGCTTTCGTAGGTCTAAAAGCGAGGCCGGCTCCGCGGCTTCGGGTCTGAAAGCGAGGCCGGCTCCGCGGCTTCGGTCTGAAAGCGAGGCCGGCTCCGCGGCTTCGGTCTGAAAGCGAGGCCGGAATTCTATCCACCAAGGTCGGAATTCCGACTTCGCTCCAAGCTTCCGATTTTGCCCGACTGGCGGGGCACTGCAGTGCGTTTTTTTTCTTCCGGAACACGTATCGCGAGTACGATACCAGCTCCGGCCTTCCGGGGCAACAGAAAAAACGTGTTCTCAGTCAATCCATTTGACCGACGCCATCGGTCAATTCATCGCCATGCGCTACAACGAGAATGTCTTGACTCCGTCGATTTTGCCCGAACAACCCATCAGGCCGTTGTGGACGAAATTTTCGGCGATCTGTCCCCGAAATGTTCGAGCGTCGTGTGCAGGTCAGGGGTGGTATCACGAGCTGGGCCAGGGAAGTTGAATTGAAAAGTATTTTCCCTCAAGTACTTCCTCCTGAAAGCGACTGAAAGGGTTGTTGTGAAATTACAAGGGCGCTACAAGCGCGTAGCGACTTTCCTCACTCCTAAGAAAACATGTTTGAAGGACCTGTCACGGGCAACATCCCGGAGGTCCTGGACAACGGAGAGGTAACTGACGGCACGCACGTCACCTGACGCCCTACGCACAAGTGGCAGACCGCCTCGAAGCTGGACAGCAGCGCACTGGCGCCGGCAATCGCTCCTCTAGCCACGGCAGCAGCCCTGGCCACCACTGACGGGCAGGTGGCTGCGCACGGAAGCAGCATCGCAGCGCTGCAGAGCTCTGACCACGGGTCTCTCCAACAAGGCAGACCAGTCGGCCTTCAACGTGCTGGAGGGCGTGGTGGCCACGAAGAGCACCTGAAGCTGTCGAACTACAACACCACGGCGGCCATGAACGGCTCCATCGCCTCGGCCAACAACGCCACGCTGGCCACGGTGGCAGCCAACTACGGCCTCAAGATGGTGGTGGACCAGCACTCCCTCGACATCGCAGCAAGGATCACCTGCTGTCGGCCGTCGACACTTCCTCGGAGGTGGACTCTCAGATAGCGGCAGCCCTCCTAGACACAGCCACCACGCCAGTTCTCGACGCCGCCCTTGCCGGCAAGGCGGACGCAAGCGCGCTGGCCGCCCTGCTCTCCACGGTGGACGGGTTGGACACGCCGCTGGAGGTAGACTGCTGGGTCTCGCCACCGAGGCCTCGTCGCAGCGCAGCTTGCTAGCCGGGACGCCAGCATCTCGGCGCTCCAGGGGGCCAAGGCCGACACGTCGCTGCTGGCCTCGTACGCCACGAACGCCGCGCTCTCAAGACCACGCTCCAGAGCGCCCTCGACGCAATCCTCGCGGAGCTCGCCGCCCTGCAGCTTTCCGGCAGCGGGGGAGTTGTTAACGCGCCGGCCTGGGCGGGCTTCACGACTTGGGCTCGTTCGCGGAAGCAACGTCGTTTGCAACCTGCATCTGGAGGCTCCTCTCTCTGCTGCGCTGGCCAACGGCGACGACACGCTGAGCATCGCGGCCGACTGCTACTCCATCGCGGCGGCGGACGCGGCCCTCGCGGCTGCGCTGCTGGCCTACAACACCTCGGCGCAAGTGGACGCGCTGTTGGTCGACTACAGAACAGGGACGGCGCAGGACGCGGTGACGACCAGCGCCATCTCGGCTGCGCTGCTGCTCGGCGCAAGTGGACGCGCTGTTGGTCGACTACAGAACAGGGACGGCGCAGGACGCGGTGACGACCAGCGCCATCTCGGCTGCGTGCTGGCCTACTACACCTCGGCGCAAGTGGACGCCCTGTTGGCCGACTACCGCACGGCGAGCGCGCAGGACACACAGACGCAGACAGCCATCGCGGACGCGCTGCTGGCATACCGGACGGGCCCGGACCAGGACGTCTTCACGACCAACCAGATCGCCTCAGCGCTGGTGGCGTACCGCTCCAGGACACGGCAACGGCCTCGAGCATCGCAGCCGCCCTGCTCAGCTACTACACCATCGTGCAGGTGGACGGTTTGTTGGCCGGCAAGCTCGGAGTCGCGGAGGCAGCCTCGGCCTTGGACCGACGAGGTGGTGGCCGCCATCGGCGAGCAGATCCTGGGGCCCACGGACGTCTCCCTGGCAAACTGGACGGTTCGTCCCAGCAGCGGATGCAGCGTGGTCCTGGCCACCCACATTGTGGGCGCAGCGAGCGTGGACGGCTACACCCTGACCCTGGCTGTGAACCCCTGGAACATCGTGCGCACCTACAACTTGACGCCCGGCCAAGAGCTCCTCTTCGCCTGCCGGTATCGGCTCGGCACGGCCTCCAACATCGCGGTGCACATGTCCGAGGCCGACAACGTCTACAACCCCCTGTACGGCAGCTTGGTGGGTGACCAGGGCACCTGGAGCACGGCTAAGATGTACTTCACCGTGCCGCCAAACGAGTTGCAAAGCTGCACTTTGGGGCGCACTTCCAGGCGCCGGGCCTGCCCAACCAGACGGCAGGAACGGTGGACGTCTACAGTCTCCAGATCCTGGACGCAACCCTGGAGGCCGGCAACACGACGGAGGTCGAGGCAGACACGACGGCCTCGGCCCTGCTGCTGAAGCACGAGTTCCTCGACGGAGGAGCCGACGACGTCACGCTGGCCACCCTGGGCGAGGTGCTGCTGGAGCCCACCCTGACCACATTAGGCAACTTCTTGGCGCGCTCCAACAGCCAGAGCTCCGTGGCCTCGGCCAGATTCACGGTGGAGGGCTTCGCCATGACCCTGAGCGCCCCCCGTCCCCTTCGCACCCCCGGAAGCTGACTCGCCCCCCGCCCCCCCAAAAAAAAGAAAGCAGACGACAACAGCAACAGTTTCAAAAAGCTGACTCACATCATTCCCCCTTCGCCCCCCGGAAGCTGACTCGCCCCCCGTCCCCTTCGCACCCCCTGTCAGCTCGCCTCCATTCCCCCTTCGCGCCCCCGAAAAAAAGAAAGACGACGACAACATCAACAGTTTCACATCCAACCCCAAAGCTGACTCGCCCCCATTATTCCCCCTTCGCACCCCCGGAAGCTGACTCGCCTCCATTCCCCGCAAAAGAAGAAGACGACAACATCATCACACCCAACCCAAAAGCTGACTCGCCCCCGTTCCCCCTTCGCACCCCTGGAAGCTGACTCGCCTCCATTCCCCCTTCGCACCCCCGGAAGCTGACTCGCCTCCATTCCCCCCAAAAGAAGAAGACGACAACATCATCACACCCAACCCCAAAGCTGACTCGCCTCCATTCCCCGCAAAAGAAGAAGACGACAACATCATCACACCCAAACCCCAAAGCTGACTCGCCCCCATTCCCCCTTCGCCCCGGAAGCTGACTCACCCCCCGCCGCCCCAAAGAAGACGACAACATCATCACACCCAACCCCAAAGCTGACTCGCCCCCATTCCCCCTTCACACCCCCGGAAGCTGACTCGCCTCCATTCCCCCTTCGCACCCCCGGAAGCTGACTCGCCTCCATTCCCCCCAAAAGAAGACGACAACATCATCACACCCAACCCCAAAGCTGACTCGCCTCCATTCCCCCTTCACACCCCCGGAAGCTGACTCGCCTCCATTCCCCGCAAAAGAAGAAGACGACAACATCATCACCCCAAACCCCAAAGCTGACTCGCCCCCGTTCCCCCTTCGCACCCCCGGAAGCTTCACCCCCCGCCGCCCCCGACAACATCATCACACCCAACCCCAAAGCTGACTCGCCCCCATTCCCCCTTCACACCCCCGAACCCCCGGCACCCCAGCTGACATCACACCCAAAGCCTCGCCTCCATTCCCCGCCCCAGCTGACTCGCCTCCAGAAGAACGACAACATCATCACACCCAAACCCCAGCTGACCCAACCCCCAAAGCTGACTGATCATCACACCCAACCCCAAAGCGCTCCCCATTCCCCCTTCACACCCCCGGAAGCTGACTCGCCTCCGTTCCCCCTTCGCACCCCCGGAAGCTGACTCGCCTCCATTCCCCGCAAAAGAAGAAGACGACAACATCATCACACCCAACCCCAAAGCTGACTTGCCCCCGCCGCCCCCAAAAAGAAGACGACGACAACATCAACACACCCAACCCCAAAGCTGACTCCCCCTTCCTGGCAGAGCACACTTCCCGGCACAGCCTCTTCCTGGCACAGCCCATTTCCTCACAGAGGAAATTCGCAGTTTTTTTTCGTGACAGAATTCCTTCCTGGCAGAATTCCTTCCTAACAAAATTCCTTCCTGACAGAGTTCCTTCCTGACAGAGTTCCTTCCTGGCAGAGCCCGCTTCCTGACAGAATTCCTTCCTGGCAGAATTCCTTCCTGGCAGAGCCCGGTTTCTGACAGAATTCCTTCCGCTTCCTGACAGAATTCCTTCCTGGCAGAGCCCCTTTCTTGACAGAGCACACTTCCTGGCAGAGCACACTTCCTGACAGAGCCCCTTTCCTGACACTGTCAACCGAGGTTGGGCGAGCCAGTATCAAACGGAAGAAGCTCTGCGCCTGCTCGGCACTCCTGCGCGCCTTCCTATGTGCGTGCTTGGTTCCCACGGCGCCAGACCGCAGTCGCGCTTCGCCACGCGCGACAAGTAGTAAGGAAAGAAGGCTTATAGTAACCAATTAATTTTCGGATTTTGGTCCCAAAACCCTGCAAAACAGCCAAATTCTTCAACCCGCTGAACGTTTTTCCGATGTCACCGTTCAATGTCACCACTCCGTTTTTGGTGCAAAAAGCGCTGAAAACGGCGAACTCCGAAAAGTGCGTTTTTTCGTGTCCTGCGTCAAAAGTGCAGCCCGGGCCTCCAAATTCGCTCGTTTTCCTGCGAAAACCGGTTCCAGGTGTTTGCAGTGCTCCGAAATCCGTATTCTACCCCGAAAAACCTGCGAATTCCAGCCCGCCGAGCTTGTCACCGCCGAAGTCACCGGTCTCTAACACGTCAGCCCGCCGAGGCACAGCCCAGAGCCAGCCAGCGTCTGACGCGGCAGCCCGCCGAGGTGCTTCCGAGTAACACGTCAGCCCGCCGAGGTTTTCCACGTAACGCGTCAGCCCGCCGAGCTCGTCACCGCCGAAGTCACCGGTCTCTAACACGTCAGCCCGCCGAGGCCCCGGGAGGAATCGAGCCTCCGAAACGTCGCTACGGAGAGCAGCGCAACGCTTAAACCATCTCATGGGCTCTCGCTACTGTCCAAAACGGCGCTTTTTGGCCCAAAAACTTTAGAAGCAGTTTCTCAAACAGTGAGAATCTGCCGCTCTCTGTGGGGCCGAAAAGTGCGCAAAAGGCTTGGAAAAGCGAGTTCTCTGGCGAGTTCGCGTACTGGTAGCACGGGAAATTGGATTGATTATTCCCCTCAATCGCATTCCTGCCAGTATGCTTGTCTGGGCAAGGTTGGCTCAGGTCTCGTCATGTGGCCGAGGTGTCCCAAGCGCTTTTGACCGACATTTTCGGCCAATTCATCGCCTCATGCCCAGTGGCCGATTTTATAGGACACTGCGCCACTTCGGCCAATTCATCGCCTCATGCCAAGTGGGCGGTTTTATCTTTTACTTCCAATTCATCGCCTCATGCCAAGTGTGTGATTTTATCGTACACTTCCAATTCAGCGTGCGAGTTCGCCTCATGCCCAGTGGGTCCTCCACTGCCAATTCATCGCATGAATCGCCTCATGCCCAGTGGGTGATTTTATACTCCACTTCCACTTCGCGTGCGAGTCGATATACAATCAGAACACCCGGCGAATAGCGAAAGAAAACATGTTTGAAGGACCGCGTACTGGTAGCACGGGATCGTACCACCCCCCGAATGTCCCATAGCCACTGGACTAAGGCGTCGGCGAGAACATATGTAAACATGTTTGAAGGACCTGTTACCGGCAACATCCCGGAGGTCCTGGACAACGGAGAGGTGACTGACGGCACGCACGTCACAGCAGGACAGCTGGCCCTCGCTCTGACTCCCTACGCTCAAGTGACTGACCTGGCGGTGAACACGGCAGCCTCGGGCAACAACGCCGCTGCCATCCAGTCCCTGGACGACAGAGTCACCGCCGAGCTGGCCTCAAAGCTGGACAGCAGCGCGCTGGCGCCGGCGATTGCGCCCCTAGCAACGGCTGCGGCCCTGGCCACCACGGACGGTCAGGTGGCCGCGCACGGAAGCAGCATCGCAGCGCTGCAGAGCTCGCTGACCACGGGTCTCTCCAACAAGGCAGACCAGTCGGCCTTCGACGTGCTGGAGGGCGTGGTGGCACGAAGAGCACCCCGGACGGCGTGGACCTGAAGCTGTCCAACTACAGCACCACGGCGGCCATGAACGGCTCCATCGCCTCGGCCAACAACGCCACGCAGGCCACGGTGGCCGCCAACTACGGCCTCAAGGCGGTGGTGGACCAGCACTCCCTGGACATAGCGGCGAGGATCACGCCGCTGGAGGTGGACACCAAGGTGGCCAACGCTCTCCTGGGGGCCGTCACCGCCGCGGCGCTGGCCTCCGAGCTCGCGAGCAGAGACGCCACCATCTCGGGGCTGCTGGCCTCCAAGGCGGACGCCAGCGCACTGACCGCGTACGCCCTGCTCTCGGCCGTGGACACTTCCTCCGAGGTGGACTCAAAGATCTCGACCGCTCTCCTGGGCGCCGTCACCACAGCAGCCCTGGACGCCGCCCTCGCCGGCAAGGCGGACGCCAGCGCGCTGGCCGCCCTGCTCTCCACGGTGGACGGGTTGGACACGCCGCTGGACGTAGATACGAAGATAGCAAATGCGCTGCTGGGCCTCGCCACCGAGGCCTTCGTCGCAGCGCAGCTTGCTAGCCGGGACGCCAGCATCGCGGCGCTCCAGGGGGCCAAGGCCGACGCGACGCTGCTGGCCTCATACGCCACGAACGCCGCGCTCTCCGCCAGCGAGACCGCGCTCCAGAGCGCCCTCGGCGCAATCCTCGCGGAGCTCGCCGCCCTGCAGCTTTCCGGCGGCGGAGTTGTTAACGCGCCGGCCTGGGCGGGCTTCACAACTTGGGAGCTCCTTCGCGGAAGCAACGTCGTTCGCAACCTGCATTTCGTGGCTCCTCTCTCTGCTGCGCTTGCCAACGGCGACGACACGCTGAGCATCACAGCAGACTGCTGCTGCCGCACCGGCACGACGCCGCCGACAACGGCATGCTGCTGGCTGCTGCACCTCATTGCGAGTGGGCGCGCGGAGACTTACCGCACAGGGAGGCAGCGCAGGGCGGGCGGAGACGACCAGCGCGCCATCACGGCCGCGGCGGCCTGCACGCTCGGCGCAGATGACCGGCATTTGGGGCACCACCGCACGACAGCCGCGCCCAGGACAAAGGCATGAGCCATAAGCCATGAGCGCGCTGCGCAGCCTGGACGAATACGGACAGGACGTCTTTAGCCAACCAAATCACCTCGGCGCTGGTGGCGTACCGCTCAGCCGCAGACCAGGACACGGCAACGGCCTCGAGCATCGCCGCCGCGCTGCTCAGCTACTACACCATCGCACAAGTAGACGGCCTCCTTGCCGGCAAGCTCGGAGTCACGGAGGCAGCCTCGGCGCTGCAGATAGCAGTGCGCTTTCCGGACGACGGAGGGGCCGACGAGGTGGTGGCCGCCATAGGAGAGCAGATCCTGGCCCCCACGGACGTCTCGCTGTCAAACTGGACGGTTCGCCCCAGCAGCGGCTGCAGCGTGGTCCTGGCCACGCACACCGCGGGCGCAGTGAGCGTGGACGGCTACACCCTGACCCTGGCGGTGAACCCGTGGAACATCGTGCGCACCTACAACTTGACCCCGGGCCGAGAGCTCCTCTTCGCCTGCCGCTACCGGCTCGGCACGGCCTCCAACTTCGTGGTGTACATGTCCGAGGCAGACAACGTCAACGACCCCTTGTACGGCAGCTTCGTGGGCGACCAGGGTGCCTGGAGCACTGCCAAGATGTACTTCACAGTGCCTCCGAACGGTGTGGCGAAGCTGCACTTCGGGGCGCACTTCCAGGCGCCGGGCCTGCCCAACCAGACGGCTGGAACGGTGGACGTCTACGGCCTCCAGATCCTGGACGCAACCCTGGAGAGCGGCAACGCGGTGGAGGCGGAGGAGGACACGGCGGCCTCGACGCTGCTGCTGAAGCACGAGTTCCTCGACGGAGGGGCCGACGACGTCACGCTGGCCACCCTGGGCGAGGTGCTGCTGGAGCCCACGCTCACCACGCTAGGCAACTTCCTGGTGCGCTCCAACAGCCAGAGCTCCGTGGCCTCGGCCAGCTTCGCGGTGGGAGGCTTCCAGCTGGAGGGCTACGCCATGACCCTGGGCGCCTTCGCCTGGAACATCGTGCGCACCTACACGCTGACGCCGGGGAGACGCTACTCCTTCGGCTGCCGGTACAGGCTGGGCACGGCCTCCAACTTGGTGATGTACGTCAGCGCGGCCGACAACGACTACGTGGGCGTCACCAGCACCTTCCTCGGCACGCCCGCGCAGGGAGTCTGGAGCACGGCGCGCCTGGACACCTCCACGATGCCGCTCCAGAAGTTTGGATAGGGTTCGCGCTGGAGCACGGCGGCTCGTTCCCGAAGGGCTGCGAATGCGGCGATCGAAGCGGAGCACGCTGGACCTTGTCTGGCGTACGGATCAGGGCCACTGCCTTCGAGGGAGAGTCTGTCTCAGTAACGGACCTGCTGGCGGACTCGCTGGCCCTCACGGGCTCGGCCACGCTGGACGGGCTCACCGCGCAGAGCAACGTGGGCTGCGACCAGCTGCTGTGCAACGACGTGAACTGCACCGACGTGTTCACCACGGGCGTGGACGCCTCGGGCACAGTCTCCTGCGCCGCGCTCACAGCCACAGGCACCGTCGCCAGGGCCGCGCTGTCGTCCACAGGGGCCGTGTCAGGCAGCTCGCTGAGCATCAGCGGCGCGGCCAGCGTGGGCCTGCTGAGCTCCGCCACGGGAATCACGGGCAGCACGTTGACCATCAGCAACACGGCCAACGCCGGGAACTTCACCACGGTGGGCGACGTGTCCACGGGGACATTGACGGCCTCGGGCGCAGCAACCGCGGCGAGCTTCGCAGCCACCGGGGCGCTCACGGGCGCCACGCTGACCATCACCGGGGCGGCCTCCACGGGCCCGCTGGACTGCGAGAGCCTGGACTGCACCTTCACGGCCACGAGCGGCGGAGTGTCGACGGGCAGCGTGGTCTGCGGCGACGTGACGAGCTCGGGCACGGTCTCCGCGCCGCAGCTCTTCGCCTCCAACACGCTCATCGTGACCAACACCTCAGACTTCTCGGACGATCTCTTCTTGACGAAGAACTGGGCGGGCTGGAGCAAGCTGCAGATCTCCAACAACAGCGCGGCCTCCGACAGCGGCCCGGAGCTGCGGCTCCTGGGCAACCAGAGCGCCAGGGTCTTCCTGGAGCGGGACGGCGGGACGCACCAGTGCGAGCTCATCATGATCAACGATGAGGCGCTGGTGCAGACGAAGAGCCTCTCGACGCAGCTGTCCTTGACCACGAACCAGAGGAACCCCGGCTGCCTCGTGATCGCGGGCAACACGGGCAACGTGGTCTGCAACACGAGCTTCACGAATTTGTCGGACAGCAGGGTGAAGACGGAGATGGCCGAGGCCGACGTGGCAGAGCTCCAGCAGCTCTTCGACTCCGTGGAGGCCAAGCAGTACAAGCGCCCGGACATGAACGAGGACCTGAGGCTGGGCTTCGCGTCAAACGACTTCGCAGGAACGAAGTGGAAGAACCTGACGGGCACCGCGAGGTGGAGCGACGGCACGGAGATGGTCACCCTCGACTACTCTCACCTCACCAGCGTGCTCTGGGGGGTGTGCAAGGGCTTCCAGGCCCGGCTGGACGAGGTGGAAGCCTGGCAGGCCCAGCGGGGGCCGAAGAACCCATAAGAAACATGGCCGACGCCCGCAGGCGAACCATCAAGGCCGTCTACGAGGATCCCCGCACCGGTTTCGGCAGCATAGCGCAGACGCTGCAGCAGGCCCAGGTGCGCGACCCCAGCATCTCCAGAGGGGAGGTGAAGGCGTTTCTGGACGGCCTCCGGGTGAACCAGGACCGGCCGCAGAGAGGCTACAACAGCTTCGTGCCTCTGGAGCCCATGAACCAGCTGCAGGTGGACCTGGCCGACATGAGGGCCTTCGGCGGCAAGCCCTACCCCTTCATGCTGGTGGCCATCGACGCGCTCACCAAGAAAGTGGCCGCGGAGCCGCTGAAGGACCGTCTTGCGAGCACCACCGCGGCGGGCATGAAGAAGGTCTTCCAAGCCCTGGGGGTGCCGGCCAACGTGTACTCCGACGACGGCTCCGAGTTCAAGAGGGAGTTCAAGGAGCTGATGGATTTCTGGGACATCGAGAAGCAGGTGACCAGGGGCCACGCCTACTTCGCGGAGCGCACCATCCGCACCATCAAGGAGGCCATGTTGCGCCGCATAGCAGCCGGAGCGGGCCGGCGGGGGCAGTGGCACCTCATGCTGGCCGACATCTTGAGCCAAATCAACGGGAGGAAGCACGCTACCACGCAGGTGGCGCCGAACCTCGCCTACTCTGACCCCGAAATGGCAGAGATTGCTCTGCGCAACATCGAACGCAGGGCCAAGCACAAGGTGACCCGCCCGGAATCAAGGTCGGGGATATGGTTCGGATCAGGGTTAAGCCGATCGAAAGCAGGGGCTCCTACAGGGTCAACGAGATAGCCTGGAGCGAAAAGGTATACAGGGTTGTCTCCGCCGAGAGCGGGGAGATGGGGGCGAGGTTTGGCTTGGAGGGTGGCCGGAAAAGGTGGTGCACAGGGATCTCCGAAAAGTCCCCGAAAACTCAGCTCCCGAACCGCGGGGGTTGGAGGTGCAATCCCGCCAGCGGAGGCTACAGAGAGGCCCCAGGCTCCCACCTCCTTTTTGCTCTCTGTGCCTCTACGATCTCTACTCTACGTCTCTACTCTACATCTCGCGACAGCTCCGCCTGCCACTCACTGATGAGCTCCTTCCGTCGGTTCAGGGGCTTGCTCGGCAGGCCTCGTCATCTCTGGCTCCAATTTTCCAAGCGTACGTTGCCACGTGATGTCGCTCAGACCAGCGCAGAACTGGCTCAACCAACGTGCGCGCGTGGCGAGTGCGAAGAGCCGTCACCAGTCTTCGCCACACCATCTTCCAAGACTTATACAGTGCTCCATTCATCGAGCTTCTGCATAAGGCATCAGGCATTCGTAGGCATTAACGCTTCCGCGCTGCATCGAGGGAAGCGATGCCGTGGCGCACCAGTGAAACGCTCCCGGCCTCAAACAGCGCATCCTCCGCGAGGCCGGCACGCAGGGAGGCCACCGGGCCATCAGAGCGGCGCAAGGGCGGAGCGTCAGCGTCCGCCACGCGGCAGGCCTGCTCCAGGAGCCGTACTTGCCTGCGCCAGCGGAAGGCCTTTGGAGAATGTCTCTTTGAGCAACAGTAGCTGCGCGGCAGATGATCAAGCATTTGGGACCATTCGAGCATTTGGCGGGCTTTTTTTCTGGCTCATCAGTGCGTTCGCCTGCGAAGATTTCTGTTCTCTTCCTCGAGGATCTCGACGCGGCGCTCCAGCGCCTCACGGCGCAAAGTCTCACGGTGGACTTCATCCTCAAGCAGAGAAGCATAATGCCGCTCCGTCTGCAGCAGCGCTAGATCTCGCTCGCCGAGCTCGTAGCTGCGCTCCAGCTGCCCGCGCAGGCCAGCGATGCGGAGCCGGTGGTGCAGGCGCTCGGCCTGGAGCAGCGCATCCTCGCGAGCCCGCGCGGGAGGCCGCTGGGCCATCAGAGCGGCCGCAAGGCTGGCAACGTCCGCCTCCGCCCACACGGCGGGCTTCTCCAGGAGCCATGCCTGCACGCACCGGAAGGCCTCAGAGGAAGTCATCTCTTTGAGCAGCAATGCTTCGCTGCGGCGGTTCGAAATCATTAAAGCGAAACGAGAGCTCGGGATCTTTTTTCATCTGTACGCTTGCGCGAGGATCCTACTGAGCTGCGCCACCTGCTGGCGGAGAATTCGGTTGCTGTGCTCCACCTCTTCAATGCGCTCCCTGGCTCGCTCGCGATCTCTGTCGATGATATCGTTGAGGCCGCCCACCCGCCTGCGGAGATTTCTGTTCCGCGCTCCAGCTCCATGCCGCGCAGCGTTTCGACGAGGAGCTCCCAATCGAGGCTCGCGATGCGAGCCCGCTGGTGCGAGCGCTCTGCCTCGAGCAGCGCGTCCTCGCGGGGCCGCTTGCGTAGCATGTCGCAGGGAGGCCGCTGGGCCATCAGAGCAGCCGCAAGGCAGGGAGCGTCCTCGTCCGCCCACGCAGCGGGCTTCTCCAGGAGCCATGCCTGCACGCATCGGAAGGCCGCAGAGGAAGTCATATTGAGCAGCAATGCTTCGCTGCAGCGGTTCGAAATCATAAAAGCGAGAAAGCGAGAAGACGAGAAAACGAGAGCTCGGGATCTTTCTTTTTTTCAGGTTCCGACAGTCTACGCCCAGCAGCGGCTCAGCCGCAGCGGCAGTGTCGGAGCGGGCCCCAGAGGCGGGGGCCCCACGAGGAACTCCATCACGAGGTCGAAGGGCGCAGAGCCTGGCGGAGCGTAAGCGCCCAGCATCCGCAGCTGCTCCAGGTTGCGCCAGTGCCCCAGCGGCCGCGAGTTGTGAGCGTCGAGGCCGTAGACCTTGTCGTTGAAGGGCGAGAGCGACTTCTTCTCTACGGTCTCCACGGCTATCTCGTGCGCGCGGCTGCGCAGCTGCGCGAAGGCCGCCCTGCGCTCGCTGCCTTCCTCCAGCACCTCCCGGTACTCGAGATGCCGGACGTTGGTCACCGCCTTCTTCGGCACGCCCTTGATCTTGCGCTTCTCCTTGCGCGCGCCGTCGGGCTGGACCGTGAGGATGCTGTACATCTTGGAGCGCAGGCCCACGTACTCCAGGATCCTGGCGGGGAAGGTCTCGTCGCCGAGCTTGCCCAGCTGGCCCATCACCTCGATGGCCTTGGCGCGCGCCGCTGCAGAGAGCGCGCTCAGGTCCCTCTCGGGGTCCTTGGACTTGCCGGCCACGTCGAAGAGGGCGGCGCCGTTCAGGTTCGCCTCGGCCATGGCGTGGAGCGGGTCCTGCAGCTCGAAGATCTGCACCATCACGGAGTCGGTGTCCGTGAAGAGCAGCCTCATCTTCGGGAAGAGCCTCCTCAGGTGGAGGTAGTAGGCCTTCTCCATCATGAGCTTGGAGAGCTGCAGCGTGCGGGCGCCGACTTGGGTGGGCACGCTCATGCAGGCCTTGCTGCGGTCCGTCTTGAGCGTGCCAGGAACCCCTCCGAGTCGTTGATCTGGAGCTCGAAGTTCGTCACGGAGCTCTTGCCCACGGCCCGCTCGAACTTGGCCGGGTCCACGTAGGCGTTCGTGTTCCTGAACTTGTCGGGGTTCTTGCAGCAGCGGCCGAAGATGGCGTTCTGGGTGAGCTTCACCACCTTCTCGGCGACCACGCTCCCCGCCGTCTTGAGCTGCCTCCGCTCGCTGTGCTTGAGCTCCATGAAGCCAGCCATGAAGGGGCTGCAGGCGAAGCGGTAGGCCCTGTGCAGCCTCCAGACCCTGGCGCCCAGCACGTTTTGCAGGAACTTGAGCCGCTTGCCGTCCACGCCCTCCTCCACGTGCATGCCGAGGAAGGGCACGAGCTTCTCGCAGGGCGACGGGGAGAGGCCGAGGCGCTCCGCCATGTCCGCGGTGCGCGGCCCGTACAGGCCCTTCCCGACCTTCCGCGCGGGGGGAGCCCAGTCCAAGTGGTCGTGCAGCTCCGGGGGGAAGTCGTAGTCCACGAGGAGCAGGTAGCTCACCTCCTCGGCGTCGGACTCCCAGTTCAGGCTCGAGAGGCACGTCTCGTGCAGCCAGCTCAGCCTCGCCGCGTTGTCCTCGGGCAGGGCGACCGCCACGCAGGGGCCGTTGGGCATGGGCAGCGTCATTGCGGCCGGGTACATGGCGTTGAAGTCCAAGTACGAGATCCAGCTGACGGGCTCCTCGGGGTTGTAGTCCTCCTCGCCCAGCTCGGGGTTGTTGGCTTGAGCGAAGGGCTGGAAGATGCAGCTCAGCCCGCCCATGACGGAGGCCCGCACGTCCCTGTAGGCCTGCTCGTCGGTGATGAGGTGAATGGGCGTCTCGCGGGCCGAGTGCCGCAGCATGGCGTCCCAGGCGGCCCCAGGCAGCGTGACGTAGTGGATGGGGTCGAGCCCCGACTGCGCCCGGAAGGAGTCCCGGTAGCTCTCCATCACGTCCGCCAGGGCCAGGACGTCGGTGTGGAGGTAGCAGTCGTGGGACTCTCGGAAGGTCTCCCACCCCATGACGTTGGCGGTGTTCACGGCCAGCCGGTGGTCCTCAGCGCTCACCGCCTTCCCCGCCAGCACGCTGTCGTAGCAGTGCTGCTCCCACACCGCGGGCATCTCCCACGCCTCGGCGCCGCAGAAGTGCTCGAAGGGCATGGGCAGCTTGCGCAGGATGCAGTCCCACGCCTGCTCCAGGTCGCAGTGCGTCCGCCGCTGTTTGTGAGGCCGTCTTTGGGGCGGAGAGTCGGTCGGCGTGCGCAGCTGCAGCTCGGGGTGAAGCGAGGCCATCAGCGGGAAGAGCTCTGGCAGCTGCTTGTGGGTGCAGGCCCTGGGGTCGTCGATCATGCTGGCCAGGCTCGTGGGGAAGACGTTCATGCTGTCCACGAACCTCAGCGGGCCCCAGCTCATCTGCAGGCACTTCTCGCCCGACTTGCAGAGGACTCGGAGGCAGAGGTGGCTGTAGTCGCCCTGCTTGATCGCGGCCTACACAGCGCACCAGCCGCCGAGGGGCCTTGGCGCGGCCTTGGCCCTGCCCTTGGGTGCGGCCTTTGGCGCAGCCTTGGCCATGGGCATGGGCCTCTCGGACTCGCTGCCGCTTCCTTCTTGATCGCTCTCGGTGCCCTCGTTGTCGCTGTCTTCGCCGAGCTCTTCGCGCGGTGCCCTGCTGACAGGAGAGCCCATCGTGGCGATGTAGCGCAGCAGGAAGTGGAAGTCGTAGCCGCCCCCGTTGTGAAAGACCACAGGGATGGTCTTGGGCGTCTGGGCCGCGATGTTGCAGGAGTGGCACAGCGCCCCGAGATACTGCCCGGTGCCGTGGCAGCGGTGGAGCTTCTTCTCGGTCTCGAAGGACGCGAGGCACTCCCTGCAGTGAGTGGCGGCCCTGTGCTCCAGCTCCTCCCGCCGGGTCATGCTGACGGGCCGAGTTCGGCGTCTCCAGGTGAGGTAGTGGTCGGCCAGCTTGAGAAGGTCGTCCAGCTTGGCGCGGACTGCGTGGTACTTGTCGCTGTCCCGCTCGTGGTGCGTGAGCCTCAGCCTCAGCTCCTCGGGCGGCACGTAGCCGCAGCGCCCGACAGCGACGTAGCAGGAAGAAGCCGCGACGGTCTGGCGCGCCGGCTGCTGCTGCGCTATGTGGACCGTCGGGGCGGGCGTGCTGTAGACCTCGAGGTCCGCGTAGCACGTGAGGGGCGCGGGCTCTGCGGAGGCCTTGCCCCTGTAGCGCAGCAGGCTCTTCTCGGGCCCGGGCAGCGGCACTTTCCGAGTGCGCTCGGCTATCTCTCGATAGCACTGGGTGGCGCGGTGGCGCTGCCACGAGGCCTTCATGGAGAAGCGGGCCATGCACCTCGGGCACTTGTACTCCGCACAGCCGCCGGTGTTGGTGGGCGTGGCTCCCAGGGTCAGCCCCTGCCTGCCGGCCAGCGCCTGGAAGTTGTGGATCAGGCTGTGGTGGCCGCTGTGCAGGAGAAGCAGCACGGTGTGCCGGACGACGCCCGTGCCGCTCGGGGCGCGCTGCTGGAGGACGTGGTAGTACTCCAGCCCGTCCGTCCACAGGGTCTGCTGCCACACGAAGACGAAGACCTCCACCCGCCCGGCGTTGCGGAGCTCGAAGGCCTCGATGTCGTCGAAGTTCACGGGGCGGTCCGTCGGCAGGCCAGAGAAGCCCACCCCCGCGTCGGCCAGAGCGGGCTGCCATCCCGCGGGGCGGCGTCCGCGGCGGCTCATCTCGGGGTAGAAGAAGGAGCCCGAGCAGCTCGTGGCCCTTGACCGCTGGAGCTTGTCGAGCTCGTCGACCCCGAGGCAATGGGCGAGGACGCACCATGAAACGCTTGGTAGTCCTGGAATTCCGAAGTTTCCAGATAGCCTTCTTTCTTGATCAGGATGCCGGGCAGCTCCTTCAAGCAGCCTCCATGTCGTTGGGCGGCAAGGGCGCAGGCATTGTCGGCCAGCCTTGCGAGGCGCAGTGTGAATACGCGCCGTGATGCCTACACTCAATCGGACTTTCGAGAAATGTAGGAGCGCTCGAAGGCGCTCCACCTCAGGCTTCGATCACCGGTGACGCCATCATGGTTGGCGCGAATGACGGAGACAGACCTCGATCAGCGCCAGCCTGAGGAAGTAGTGCGTGAGCTCCACCCTGTCCTCGTCCTCATCGTTCGTAGCCGGGCGCGTCAGCAGGATCTGGAAGCTGACCTTCGCGAGGAAGGGCAGCCGAATCGCCAGCAGGTCTTGGAGCCGGTCCACCAGCAGCCGCGTGGCGTCGATGGTGAAGACCTGCTGCCCAGGAAGAGGGCGCAGCCGCAGCTCGCGGGTCCAAGCGGCCCCGCGCGGGCGCAGCTCTGTCACATCGGCCTCGGCGCTGGGAGCGCGCGGCTCCTCCAGAGGCACCGCCCGGACGGCGGCGAGGCCCAGGCGGCCCCAGATGAGATCAGACAGCTCGGAGGTCATGGCGCGAATTGGTTTGAGCTGAATAAATTGCTTTCTATAGAAAAAATAATAAAATATTCAGTCGGTCGGACGGGCGCTTCTTTTTTCTCTTGGCTTCTGTCCTGTCCCGGATCGCTCACAGCGAGTCGGTGGCGCTGCCCTGCAGGTTCAGCGCAGCGAGGAGCTCTCTGCTCCTTGCGCGCCTTCTCAAGCCGCTCCAAGGCGGCGAGGGTTGCGCTCTTTGCAGCCAGCGAGACCGGCAGCCGCTCAGCGATCTTCTTGCTGACGAGCTGCTCCTCCACCTCGAGGAGCTCCCTCTCGATCTGGGCCAGCGTCGCGACATCGCGCGTGCGGATGCGGCGCTGCCTCAGGGCCTCGCGCTTCTCGCGGAGCGCTTCCATCGAGCTCTCCTCCTGGCGCTCCTCCACCATGGCGGGTGTGCTGCGGGCCGCGCGCTGGTTCAGGCGCTTGCGAAGCTTAAGCTGCAGGTCTTGCGCCCGCTTCAGCATCTCCTTCCAGTTCTGGATGTCGACCTCCTCCGCCGGGAACCTGCCAGCGAGCCCATCTGCAATCAGCCGCTCCAGCACGGGCGCTCCCCGAGCGAGCTCTCGTGCAGGCGGCTCACCTCCTCCCGAGAGGCTCCCCGCTTCAGCGCCTCGGCATCAACGGCGGCCTTCAGCACAGGCCTCAGCTGCTCGCGGCGCTCCAGGACGTAGGTGGCCATTCTGAATTTTTCTACTGAGCGAAAAAGGCTGCGGCATCGGAAGAAATCACAGCGGGCACTCTCGAGAAGGTGGCTCCACGCGCAGATCTGTGACCTCAAGGCTCAACCCGCACATGCCGCTCATCAACCACAAGCTGCGAGCTCTCAGCCTAACGCGCGCGGCGCTGTGAGCCAGCTCGGCGGGGCGGTCCGCAAACGTGCCGCCGGCGTTCCAGAAGCGCGCGTGCGCCGGCAGCTTGGCTTTCAGCATCCAATCGCCGCCGCGCGATTGCCTCACAGAGGGCAGCAGCCGCTGGCGCACAGCCTCAGGCGTGAGCTTTGCGTCGAAGACGCGCTCGGATGCGGCCGCCAGCTGCTCGACCAGATCGGTCTCGGCCCGCTCCCAGAAGAGCCTCGCGCGCTCATCCAGAAGCGCGCGTGGGCCGGCAGCTTGGCTTTCAGCATCCAATCGCCGCCGCGCGATTGCCTCACAGAGGGCAGCAGCCGCTGGCGCACAGCCTCGGGCGTGAGCTTTGCGTCGAAGACGCGCGCGGATGCGGCCGCCAGCTGCTCGACCAGATCGGTCTCGGCCCGCTCCCAGAAGAGCCTCGCGCGCTCATCGGTTGCAAAGCTCACGCTGGGGCGCTGCCCCTCGGAGAAGGCCCTGGGCTCCCATGGGAATTCCAGCGAAGCTTCGCTCTGCCAAAACAGCGGCTCCAAGCACAAGAATTTGCCACCCTTAGCATTGGAGCGCACCTCGCCCAACTTCCACATGCTAGCCTGGCTCGTCATCCTTTTCTGTCCCCGATAAAAAAAAGATTGGTCCGAGCATGCGAAACTGCTTGTTGCCTGCGCGTGCTTTGTTGTGCTGGTGGTAATTGTTAAACATGCCGAGACTGCTGGAGCTGTTTTGCGGCACAAAGTCGATTGGCAGAGCCTTCGAGGCGGCAGGGTGGGAGGTCGTTTCCCTGGACATCGTATCGAAATTTGAGCCCACGATCCTGTGCGACATCCGGAGCTGGGACTACGCGCTGTTTCCGCCGGGGCACTGTGACATGGTCTGGGCCAGCCCGGTCTGCACGGAGTACAGCCGAGCTCTGACGATGCGCCCTCGACGACTCGAGGAGGGCGACGCGCTGGTGCTCAGAGCCCTCGAGATCATGGAGCATTTCGACCCGCTCATGTGGGTCATGAGAATCCGGCCACCGGGCTGCTGAAGACCCGCCCGTTCATGGAGCGCCTACCCTGGGTGGACGTCACCTATTGCATGTACGGGACTCCGTACAGGAAGCAGACCCGACTGTGGACCAACATGCGCTGGAGACCGAGCCGAGGGCTGTGCAGGAGCGGCAGTCGGTGCGACGCGTGGGAGGACGGGAGGCATCTGAGGGGCGCACAAGGGGGGCCTCGACTCATGGGGGGTCAGCGTGAGAGGGTCAGGGGGCAGTCGCGCGAGCTGCTTTATAGCATTCCTACGGCGCTGTGCGAGGAGATTGCGAGCGCGGCCGCGGCAGAGCTTGCGGATCGGCAGAGCATCCCGGACTGAAGCGAGGGGCATTTCACATATCATTTTTTTCTTAGCAGGCATGCGCTCCGACGGCGGCCAATAAGCCGCCCCACGTGGCATAGCGCCACTGCCCGAAGACTGCGCCTCCGCACTTTGGGCAGGACTTGCAGCTGACGCTGCACCCATCTACCTCCCGCGTCACTCTCAGCAGGAGCGGGTTGCCCCACAGCTGCAGCACCTCCAGAGTGCGCGCGGCATCTTCGATCAGCAGCCGCGCGGCGTGCAGGCAGCGCATCAGCGGCTCGCTGCAGGGCTTCTCAGCGCAATCCAGCACCTGCGCAGCCGCGGCCAGGGTCAGCTCCAGGAAATCGCCCTTGGTGTCGGCGTTGAGGTGCCCAAGCGAGGGCTCTGGAGCCAGCCAGTCGAACGTCTGCGCCCAAAGATCGTCTCCGGGATCTCTGGTCATCACGCGGCAGCCGTCCTTCGTGAGGTAGGACTCCAAAGCGCCGTAGGGGCAAGGGTGTCCGAAGTCAAGTCCGCTGACTCGGATGCCGCCCGTGTAGGACAGGCTCTTCCTGTCTCTGCGAGGATGCAGCAGCAGCGCCGAGAACAAGCCGCTCAGATCCAGCAGCTCGGAGATGCGCTCCACCGCTTCCAGAGCATCCGGAAGGGCGGCAGGCTGCTTGGCCGCCCACTCCTCCATGGCGACCAGCAGGCCCTCGGTCAATGCGTGCTGCTGCATGGCGACAGGCTATGATCGATCCGCTCAAACACTTCGGTCCATGCACGATCCGCTCAAACGCTGAACTCAATGCGGGCATCAAATTGGTTGGCGCCTGTCTCCAGTTCCAAGGCCAAAAAAACCCGAAAGATCCGTCTCTCAACAATGATCCGTCTCTCAACAATGAACCGTCTCTCAACAATGATCCGTCTCGGGCCAGGATATTTTTTTTGATCCGTCTCTCCACAATGATCCGTCTCTCAACAATGAACCGTCTCTCAACAATGATCCGTCTCTCAACAATGATCCGTCTCGGACCTGGGCATGTTTTTTAAGATCCGTCTCTCCACTATGATCCGTCTCTCAACAATGATCCGTCTCTCAACAATGATCCGTCTCGGACCTGGGTGTGTTTTTTTTAGATCCGACTCTCAACAATGATCCGTCTCGGACCAGGGTAATTTCCTACCCTAAGGAGTGGCGCTCACCGGGCTGGAGGCGGGAAGAACCGTCTCAACAATGATCCGTCTCGGACCAGGGTAATTTCCTAATCTAAGGAGTGGCGCTCACCGGGCTGGAGGCGGGAAGAACCGTCTCGGACCTGGGAAAAAAAAAATTAAATTCTTTTAAGGAAGGGCCTCACCGGGCTGGGCTGGAAGATCCGTCTCTGGGAAAGATATATCCGTCTCGACCGGGGTAATTTCCTAACCTAAAGAGAGGCGCTCACCGGGCCTGGGGGCTGGAAGATCGTCTCCGGGGAAAGATCCGTCTCGGAAACCATGGGTATTTTCCAACTCTAAGGAGTGGCGCTCACCGGGCTGGAGGCTGGAAAAACCGAAACGGACCCTGGGAATTAACAGGTCTTTTAGGAGAGGCGCTCACCGGGCTGGGGCTGGAAGATCCGTCTCGGGGAAAGATCCGTCTCGGACCAGGGTAATTTCCTACTCTAAGGAGTGGCGCTCACCGGGCTGGAGGCTGGAAGAACCGTCTCGGACCTGGGAATTAAAGTCTTTTAAGGAGAGGCGCTCACCGGGCTGGGGGCTGGAAGATCCGTCTCGGGGAAAGATCCGTCTCGGGCCTTGGGTTTAATTCTTAATCTAAGGAGAGGCGCTCGCCGGGCTGGGGTCGGGAAGATCCGTCTCGGGCCTTGGGCTTAATTCTTACTCTAAGGAGAGGCGCTCACCGGGCTGGGGTCGGGAAGATCCGTCTCGGGCCTTGGGTTTAATTCTTAATCTAAGGAGAGGCGCTCGTCGGGAAGATCCGTCTCGGGCCTTGGGCTTAATTCTTACTCTAAGGAGAGGCGCTCACCGGGCTGGGGTCGGGAAGATCCGTCTCGGGCCTTGGGTTTAATTCTTAATCTAAGGAGAGGCGCTCACCGGGCTGGGGTCGGGAAGATCCGTCTCGGGCCTTGGGCTTAAGACTTACTCTAAGGAGAGGCGCTCACCGGGCTGGGGTCGGGAAGATCCGTCTCGGGGGAATTCCTGCTCCCAGCAAAAGGAAAGATCCGTCTCGGACCATTGGAATAAAAGCCCCCTAGGTAGTGGCGCTCACCGGGCTGGGGTCGGGAAGATCCGTCTCGGCAATTTCTTGCCCCCAGGAGAGGCGCTCACCGGGCTGGAGGTGGGAAGATCCGTCTCGGCAATTTCTTGCCCCCGGCCAATGGGAAGATCCGTCTCGGACCTTGGATTTAAAGTCTCCTAGGTAGTGGCGCTCACCGGGCTGGAGGCTGGAAGATCCGTCTCGGCAATTTCTTGCCCCCAGCAAATGGGAAGATCCGTCTCGGGTAGAGGGAGGAAAATGAATACCCAAAAGGCACTCGCCTGCGAAAAATGATCCGCGCCCGGGAGGAATCGAGCCTGCAGAGGCTTCGGAGCTGCAGAGCCTCTACCAATTGAGCTATGGACCCTTACTAGTCAAGCACGGAGACTCCCGTGCCAGAGAGCGTCACCAGCTGATAGGCTATCAGGTGGATGAACACGTCCGTCATCGTGCCGTCGAGCGCCTTGAAGGTGAACCGAGCCAGGTCGCCCGAGCGGGTGCTGACGCCACTGAGGGGCATCTTGGGCACTCGCTCCGTCGTGAAGCCCGCGATGAAGCTGTGGCGCAGGTAGCCAGCGCGGTCGATGTCGATGTTGCGCACCGTGTCATCGTAGGTCCCCGCAAGGACCGAGAGGAAGTGGGAGTGCTCCGAGGCTCCCTTCATGGGGTTGTGCGGGTACTGCAGGCTGCCCAGCTGCATCTGCGACTCCAGGAGACTGTCTTCCTGCCTGGCCGCACCGATGGGGGCCACGTCCTGCCCCGGGTTGGCCAGCAGGTGGATCTTGGAGCCCGCGTCGTTGTCCCCAAAAGTCACGAACGCTCCCATGAGTTTCGTGAAGGCGCGCGCCACGGTGACGTTGTGCTCCGCCACGCCCGGAGGCACCGTGGACTGCTGCGTGTGCACCGTGGGGTAGCTGAACACCAGGGACCTGCCTGACAAAAGCACGCGGTTGAACGACTCCACGAGAGCTGAGTCTAAAACGACCTGGGAGGCCAGAACTCGGACGTTCTGGATCTCGACGTCGGTGCTCAGCGTGGCTCCCGCCGGGTGCGCCCCGGCGTTCTCGGACCACAGCGCTGTCGTCGCGTCCGCGAACTCGATCTCTATCACCAGGTTCAGCTGCGGCGGCAGCATCTTCCCGCAGCGCAGGATTCCCACCATGGTGGGGCGCAGCAGCACGTCCGCGTAGCCGCTCTGGTGCACCGCGCGGGGCGTCCGAGAGTTGTTCACCTCGTCGAAGCCCTCCACGGCCTTGTTCTGGTTGTACTCGCGGCCCTTCAGCAGGTCATGCACGGCCACGGTGCGGCAGTAGTAGTTAATGTCGTCGCAGCGCTGGCCGTTGGCGAAGACCTGGATCCTCTGGATGAAACAGGCGGGGTTCGGAGTGGCAGGCGCCAGCGGGTTGGTGGCGTCCGTGTTTCTGACTCTGAAGGCGATCTTGATCGACTCGGGGTCGATAAACGAGGTGCCGCTGGTCAGAGGAATGCGGCAGACCCTCGAGGTGGCGGGGGAGTAGGAGCTCAGCGAGCTGGGAAAATACTGCACGTCGTGCCGTGCGGTCACGTAGTTGGTGTTGCTGGTTTTCAGCTTGTAGTCCAAGCTCTGCATCAACTCATCCTGTGCTCCGGCAGTGACTACCTCCATGCTTCTTTACATGTAGCGCAACACTCATTTTTGTTCGTACGGCGAAGGAGAGTCTAGGCCGCCTCGATGTCTCGGGCCAGCTGGTCGAAGCTCGGCGGAGGCAGGCGGCTCTGGCGCGACTGCCCCGAGCTGCGGGAGCTTGCCCGGGAGTTCGGCTGGGACTGAGGCAGAGTCACGGGGTTCAGGCCCCAAAGGGGCGGGGCGTGTGATTGGTCTGCGCCTGGACTCGGAAGCCAGACTGCGAGGAGGCGCGGCTACTTGCGGGGCTGCCTGAAGTGCTGCTGCCGGAGCGCAGCGTGAAGTGCTGGGGCTGCGTGGCGTCGTTCATGTTGTTGGCGGACCGGACGTCCTGCACGGCCGCGTCCTCACTACCCTGCTGAGGCCGGAAGAGCGTGTTCTCCAGCACCCAGCCCGTGCCGCGGGCCAGGCCGTAGGCTGCGCCGCCTGCGAGCCCCACGGCCAACCCAGCCGTCGCCGCTGCGCCGACTCCCGCCGTGGCAGCCATCGCTCCAGCAACCTCGCCCGCCGTGGGCGCCAAAGCAGCGGCCCCTTCTGCCAGGCCCCCCAGGTAGCCAAAGGCCCCGCCCACGCCCTCTGCGGCAGCGGCTACCTCTCCCTCCTCCGCAGCCACCGCTGCCGTCTCCTCTATGGCCTGCGCTGCGCCGCGCTCCACCTCCTGCGCGCGCTGCCCCGCCTCGTCCAGGAGGCGCTCTACGTCGTCGGGTCGGCCTATGATCTGTGGCGGCGGCTGCGGCTGCGGTCCTGGGCGGGGCAATACATTCATGCGCACGTACTCAGCAGCGTCCTGGGGGAGCTGGGAGCGGAAGGCCTGCACCGCCGCGAGCCCTGCTGCTCCTGCGCCCACCAGGACCGCTGCTGCCTGCGCTCCGTCGGCCGCGCTGCGCAGACGGCCCGTGATGGAGGGCGGGCCCTGGCCGTTGTTCGTCAGCGCGTCTGCCTCTGGGTCTCCTGCCAGGTCGTCCTCGCCGAAGCGGGTTCCTCCGCCTTGGCGCATCCGGGCCAAGTCCTCGTCCGTGGCCTCGGCGGGAGTGCGGAAGCCTTCCTCTGGAATCGCCCTCAGGGGCGTGTGCTGCAGAGGCTGCGGGTTGGGGTCCTCGCTGGACTGCACGAAATCGACCAAGTAGAAGTGGCTCGTGACGAACGTGGTGGCCTTGCGGTCCGGCTGGTCCAGGGGCAGCGGCTCGTTCCGCTCCAGGTAGCCCACAACCTGCTCGAAGCGCGGGCGCTGATTGAAGCCGTGGGACCGAAGCGTCTTCATCTCTTTATGGGTTACTGCGCGGCAACATCGCCCGCTGCGCGTTCCACGCCCCTGCGCTCGGCGCGCGCGTAGCGCAGCTGGGGTACCTGGCGGTGCACGGCCTCCGTCAGCCGGCTCACGTCGTCCAGGTGCCGCTGCCCCTCCTGGGCCAGCCGGCGCTCGCCAAGCCAGTTGTTGAAGGCCCGCGCCTCCTCCAGCTCTCGCTGGCGCTTCAGCAGCAGCGGCTGCAGGTCGTAGCTGGGGTACGTCTTTCGAAACCCCCGGAGCATCTGCGGCTCGTTGCGAGGCTCTATGCTCATCATGGTTTTTACACTAGGACGCTAGCTCCCGCCGTCAGCCGGTCGTACGCCGACTGCCTCTCCAGCATGCGCATGGCGCGCTCGCTCGGCCGAGGCGCTTCTACGGGCTCGGGCCGTACCTCTCTGTGTACCTCGGGCTCGGGCTGTACCTCGGGCTCCGGCTGTACCTCGGGCTCTAACTGCGGCTCGGGCACGGGCGCTGCCTTGGGCGCAGCCTTGGGCTTGGGTGCTGCCTTGGGCTTGGGAGCTGGCGCGGCAACTGCCTTGGGTGCTGCCTTGGGTGCTGCCTTGGGCGCGGGCGCTGCCTTGGGCACGGGCGCTGCCTTGGGCACGGGCGCTGCCTTGGGTGCTGCCTTGGGCGCTGGTTTGGGTGCTGCCTTGGGCGCTGCCTTGGCCACGGGCGCTGCCTTGGCCACGGGTGCTGCTGCTGCCTTGGGTGCAGCCTTGGGAGCCGTCTTGGGCTTTGTGGGAAATCTCACCCTCTTGGGACGGAAGGGGGAGTCATACGCCGGCTCCATGGGCAGGTCGTCGATCAATTTTTCTCTCCTCGCCAGGTCTTCGATCATTCTTTTCCTCTTCGCCTGGGGCAGCTCGGGCGGCTTCGGCTTGTTTTTGCTGCCCGGGGGCCTGCCTCTAGGCCTTGGCGCCGGTTGCGCTTGCTTCATCGGTTTTTAAATAGAAGATATTTTTTTTAAAGACCTTCGGGGAATTAGACGTGATCCAAAAACAGCACGAAGGACAACGACGAGCCCCGCAGTCGGACGACTTGGCCTTCCAGGTCTGTCAGCCGGAAGCGCAGGTGTCTCAGGGGGATGGGGCCCCTAACGGCCATGAAGTGCCCGTCGTCGGAGCCGGTCTCCACGATGGTGCCCACGCCGCTCTTCAGCGTTATCTTGGACAGGATGTCGTCCCCCAGATTGCCCAGCAAGCGGCTGGCGTTGGCCAGCTGGGGGCAGCGCAGGTAGACCTCGTTGTATGCCATCATGCGCACGAACTCGAAGACCTGCTGCCCGCCGGAGACGAAGCTCGGGCCGAGCATGTGGTCGATGCTGAGGGGCTTGGATGGCGAGGCGGCCGGCGAGGTGGGGTAGTCCACAGCGTTAGGGAACTGCTGCTGCAGCTCCAGATCGTTCAGAATGAGGCGGTTGCCGTCGTAGGCTACGCTGAGGCTGTTCGTGGTCTCGCTGTAGGTAGCTGCGCGTACGAAGTTTGGGAGGGACAGGGTGGAGGGCTGGGGGGGGGTTGGGGGTGGGAGAGAGAGAAGCCTAGGCCTTGGGTGGTTGGGGCGAGGTGGGGAGAGGGGTGGTGGGTGGTGGGAGAAGTTGGGGGGGGAGAAGTGGCAAGAAGGGGGGAGTGGAGGGGTGGGGGGGGGACGGGAGCTGATCCAGGCGGCTAGCCGGGAGCCCGTGTAGGCGCCCTCGGCAAGCAGCGCCCAATTCAGCGTGCCGAGCGCGGCGTCCACCCAGTAGAGGTAGCGGCCCCGGTCTGTCGAGAGGAAGCTGTCGGCGATTCTGATCTTGTAGACGGCCAGCCTGGCGTCGCTCTGCAGGTGCAGGGACTCTCCCAGGTCTACCTCGAAGTCGCTGTCCGAGCCGGCTACCCTCTTGCGGCTGTCCACGTAGATCGTCGTCATTCTTTTCTTTAGGAAGCCACCCGTTCTGCGAACGACGGGCGGCTGGACTGCTGCGACGGAGGTGCAGCAGGAGATATACTCGCACCTCGCATTGATGAGCGTAGAGCTAGCGAACAGCTTCTGGCCCAGGAAGCTGAGCGCCGCTCCCATCGGCTTCTTTTTCCAGAGCGAAGCGCTCTTCGAAGCGCAAGTAGAACCTCTCATTCTTTGGCTTGAGGTAGTAGACGAAGAGGAAGCTGTAGGGCTCTCGGGTCGCCTGCTCGTAGATCCTGTGCAGCTTGTCCTTCGGCAGCAGGGCGCTGAGCTCTTCGATGACGGCCTCCAGCTCGTGCTGGTTGCGCAGCCTCCAGCAGCAGAGGAATTGCTGATTGACCCGCACGGCTGCGTAGTCTCAGCTTCTGTGAGCTCACCCAGGTGCTGATTTGGAGGTGCCGACCCCTGATAAAGAGCGTGTCCAGGGCGCCGTGGGCCTTGTGCAGCTGTGGGCTATCTGCGAAGTCGTCGCAGATTATCAGCACCTGATACAGCTTCTTCATCTCCAACTTCTTGGATGTCTCGGTGATCTTGCGCTGCCTCTGGATGATGTCCCGCAGCGCTGCCTCGTCCCACTCGTCGTAGTAGGCCCTCTCCCGTTCGGTATTCACCCCCAGGTCCTCCTCTATGTACTTCTTGACGGGGATCCAGCCGTCGTCGATATTGATGGACGGACTGAAGATATAGATTTTCTCGAAGACTCCGCGGTATTGCTCCAGAATCATGCTGATCAGCGCCACGGTTTTGCCGGACTTGCTGGGGCCGAGGAAGATACCTGTACATGGTACCAGGGGCACCACGGGGTCCGAGGGCTGTTTGCTGCTGTACTCGGCCGTAGGAAACAGCTTGATCTTCCCCATGACTTTGTTCCTTTGCCTTACTTGCCAAATTCGACGCGGGGAAGCCGCGGCTCCGGAGGCGCAGGACCGCGAGCAGGGTGGTGCGCAGGTCGGTCACCGGGTGGTGTAGCGACCTGCACCGGGGAATTTGAATTGAAGGACAACATCCTTCAATTCCTGGTATACTTCCAGTTCGACACGAATGTCTTGCGCACTGTCACTCGCGGACTTGCCGGGGGTGTTTCGCTGGCCATGGCCAGGGAATTTGAAGTGAAGGACAAGATCCTTCACTTCCTGGTATACTTCCAGTTCGACACGAATGTCTTGCGCACTGTCACTTCACGTGCGCCTGTGAGACCGGGATGAATCTAAAGGCTGGCATGCAACTGAAGTACATGGGAAGTAAATCCTGGTTAGCTCCACACGTGCACCGGCTGCTGGGGGACGTCGCCGTGCTTCACTCTCCCTTCTTCGGCTCAGGAAAGCTGGAGTACTACCTCGCAACCCGGCGTCCGGCCCTGGAGGTGCGTGGTGTCGACGCCTTCGAGCCCGTCGCAAACCTGCACCGCTGCTACTTAAGGCAAGACCCGGTCTTCCTGCGCTCCTTGCTGCGCCTGGCGGGGCGCAAGATAGACAGGCGCTTCTACTACAGTCGCCTCCTGCCGGGCACTCAGAGAGGCCGCGCCGGGCGCCGGGCCGCCTGCTCGTACGTCCTGCTGCGCAACAGCTTCTCGGGAAAGTGGGGCTCCTTCTCACAGCAGCGGCCACTGGCGCTGAGCAGCGTGCGGCGTCTGCAACGGCCTCCCACAAACGTGACCGTGCGATGCCAGGACGCGCTGGCCCATCTACGCGCTCTGCCCAGCCAATCGCCGCGGCATTGTATCTACGCCGATCCTCCCTACATCTTCCCAGGCCGCAGCATGAACTACTATGGCACGAGGAGGCGGGGGCATGACCTGGCCTTCCACTCGGAGCTCCGAGACGCGCTCGTCGCAAGCGGTCTGCCCTTCCTGGTGAGCATCAACGATGTGCCTGAGGCCTGGGAGCTCTACAGCAGGGCCGGCTCCATCACAAGGCTGTGCTCGGGCAAGAACAGCTCCAAGCCAGAGCTGCTGGTGCTGCATCAGGGCAATCCTGCTGTGGCGACAGGAATGGCCGGTGCAATCCTGTTGCCACAAGCATTTTCTGGGGAACCGGGGCAATCCTCGACCTAACGCAGGGAATGCCAGGGACCGCACCAGCCCGTCACCAGGCCCTCACCAGGCCCGCACCAGGCCCGCAACGTTGGCGTGGAATTTGGAGACCGTACTTGGCCAGGGTGCTTTTTGCTGAAGGAGCTCAAACGGAGAGCTTCTTTTTAAAGTTCGGACCTTCTGGACCGAAAAGCCGCGGAGACCGCCTCGCTCAGACGACACCTCAAAAACCGCGCCTATAAATGAAAAGGACCCCCTCCAGCTTTTCCAACAAAAGTAATCCTAATCAAAACACCCAAAATTAATTCCAAAAAAGACCAATTGCGCACATTACGGCCCCAAAGAGAGCATAAAGAGGCAGGAAATACTAAAGAAAACAACAGCAGTAACGATCTAAAACAGCGGTAGACGAAATCGGTGACAACGCGCAGAACCGTTATTTTATGGCCAAACAGCGCCTTTTGGACCGGGAACTGGTAGCGAGAGCCCATGGAGAGATGGCTTAGGCGTTGCTTTGCTCTCCGTAGCGACGTTTCGGAGGCTCGATTCCTCCCGGGACCTCGGCGGGCTGACGTGTTAGAGACCGGTGACTTCGGCGGTGACAAGCTCGGCGGGCTGACGCGTTACGTGGAAAAACCTCGGCGGGCTGACGTGTTACTCGGAAGCACCTCGGCGGGCTGCCGCGTCAGACGCTGGCTGGCTCTGGGCTGTGCCTCGGCGGGCTACAAGCTCGGCGGGCTGGAATTCGCAGGTTTTTCGGGGTAGAATACGGATTTCGGAGCACTGCAAACACCTGGAACCGGTTTTCGCAGGAAAACGAGCGAATTTGGAGGCCCGGGCTGCACTTTTGACGCAGGACACGAAAAAACGCACTTTTCGGAGTTCGCCGTTTTCAGCGCTTTTTGCACCAAAAACGGAGTGGTGACATTGAACGGTGACATCGGAAAAACGTTCAGCGGGTTGAAGAATTTGGCTGTTTTGCAGGGTTTTGGGACCAAAATCCGAAAATTAATTGGTTACTATAAGCCTTCTTTCCTTACTACTCGACAGCCTGATAAAAAAAAAAAAAACTTCGGGGTTTGGGGTACATGCCAAGCAAGCAATGCCAACAACATGCAAAATCCATGCAAAAACATGCCATGCAAAACAAGCAAAATCATGTCACGCCAAAATCAAGCAAAATCATGTCATGCCACGCAAACCATGCAAAAACCGTGTAAAAAGCTATTCTCCCGTCCGTAACTGCACGTCTCCAGGCAAAACCGTGCGAAACAAGCTATTCTCCCCGACCAGCTGCGCACAGATGCCCGGAGAATGCGCTGCACGGCCGAGCAAAAAAACTGGACCCGTAATTCGAGCGGCAAGTGGGCGAAACAACAACAGCAGATCACGGAGGCCGAGAACCGGCTGGGCCAAGCAAGGTGGGCCGGTGCAGGAGTGGAGCACCGGCTGACCAAGAGCTTCTTCCACAACAAGTTTGACGAGCACGACGGCTCCTCCCCGCCCCCGTGCGAGCCCGTGCCGCCGGGGCGAGCCGACTTTCTGCCCGGGGGGCACGCAGAACTAGGCGACTTCGGCGCTCGGCATCGCCAAAGGAGGTGCAAGTTCTGCGTGCGGCACGTGCGTGCTAAGCTTTTCCCGTGTCAAGCGCACGTCTGCATCAGCAACTCAAAGGATGAAACAACAGAAACCAGATCAGACAGGCACAGCAAGAGGTGCATGTGCCCAGCATGAACATCACAAAGAGAGAGAATACAAACCCGCAAGTAGCAAAAAGACAAACGGGAACAAACAGCAAAGAAAACCTGTCAGAACACAGGGAGGACTAGGAAAGAGTTATTGCGTTGCCAAAAGGTGAAAAACGGTCAGGGCGCCGGATGGGTCGACATCGACGGTCATTTGACAACCGAAATAACGACGTATTCCCACCTTAACTTCGAGAGCAAAATGTTACATGGGCATCATGAAGTGATCAAGTGGCGGAGTCCGGACACAAGAAATCATAGATTTCAGGTCCTGGTTTCCAAGCGTCTGAACCCGAATGACATGAAGGCGGCCAGGGAGGAGATGAACTCTGCTGGCCTGAATCTGGGATGACATCGACAGGATGTTCAACAGATGTGATTTTGGATTCATGAGCCCCCCTCTACGTGCGTGCCAAGGAAGGGCACGAGCTTCTTGGTGTGCACCCGTACAGGCCCTTTCCGACCTTCATGCGCGCGGGGGAAGCCAGTCCAAGTGGTCGTGCACCTCTGGGGGATCGTAGTCCACGAGAACAGTTCTCCGTTCATTTTTCTTATCCGAGCCTTCTTCCCAGCAGCCTTCCCATTGCTGTAAAGCCCCCAGGACAATTTGCGTGCAGCTTCACTGTTGTCGGGCTTTGCAACAAGCGAAGGCGACGGTCAAGTGCACCCAAGCGAAGAGTAACATGCAATTCCTCTGCTGCGGCTGCAACCAGCACGAGCCACCATGGAAGGCTTCTACGCTGGGTAGTATCGTCGCTCCACCTGCACCCTTGCAACAGTAGATGAGTACGCCATGGCAGATGCACGTCGCCAGTCGCGAACTTCGGGATGTAACATGGGATAATGTTTTTCTAGCGTCGTCTTGAACGTTGTTGTGAGGCACGTAGGCGTTCGTGTTTCTGCGCAAGAATGGGTGGGAGGAGCATTCCATGTGACGTATATGGCGGAAACAGCTAGTGTTGCACTTGGGGCATTGCTCCACGGGATGAGATGAACGTAGCAACAAAGGTGACGCCACGAAACGTAGGTCGGGGATCCGATTGTGATCATCTACATTCCCAGTGCAACCCTCGCGCGGTATGAGCTGGAGTCGTGGCAAATGGGACATTCATGGTCTTTGACGTATCCCGTTCTATAAGGTCAAGTCCATTTGGTTGGCAAGAGCAACGGAGGGAAACGCCTGAAGTACGGAGACGTCAAGCGAGCGTACTCAAAATGTGTGGAAAACAAGATCTGTCGTCGATTCCTCCCAGGAGTCGGCTGTGATGTCTCGTCATTCAGGATGACGACTTTGCTGATCTCGTCCCTGATCTCGTTGGTCTGCGCATCAAACTTCTCCAGCTTGTTTTCCCAAAACAGTTTGCATGCACGATCAACCATGTCTTTGATGTAGTGCAGATTGTCGGCACCTGCCTTGGTCTCAGGCATCCTCTCGTTGATCTTCGCAAAGTGTAGCCGGACGTGTATGCTTGCGTGTCCATGTCGTCTTCTTCAGGAACGTCCTCCGCCTCATCATCCTCTTCCTGTGCTGCCGCACCACGGTTGGCTTCGTCTTGTGCGCGCCTGGCATCACCCGAGACATTGGGACCTTGGTTGCCCCCGTCGTCGTTGGAACTGATGTGGATGTAGAATCTCCCGGTAGAGATCAATTGCGCTCCACATTCCAGGCACACACAGAAGCATGTGGGAATCGCGGTCGCACATGACGGACATATCCGGCACCTCAGGAAGAAGATGGCGGTTGGCAATACTGCGACAACGACTTGACATCGCGGGATATCATAAATACCCAGCGGATGGCGATTTGCCTTGATGAGCCGCGTGAAGCTCAATACAGGGATTCATCGCACTGCAGATGTCAAAGATGTGGGGGATGTTCGAAGGTGGTGAAAAGAGAACGATCGATGCCGCGCTCGAAGGGAAGCTAGGCTGTCCATACCACAACGACTTCGAGAAATACCCATCGTGACTGAGCACGATCAGGAAGGGATCCTGTTGCCGTCAACAATAGTGAAGATTAGCCAATCTCAGAATGTTCGGACAAGGACCTTCCGGTCGGCTGAGGAGCGTGATGAATACATTCGTCTGATGGTATGCAAGTGCGAGGGGCTATACATATTTTACAAGCTGTGGATTGCAGCGAGAATCCTCGACCAAAGACGAAATGAAGCTCCTGGTCAAGGATCGCGTGCGCCCGGTGGGTGATATCATTTACAGATGCTTCTCCCTGGCTTTCAACTGTAAATATATATCATTCGTAAGGGAAGGCTTGAATTTTGGCAAATATGGTTATTCGGTCAATGTGAGCGCCATTATTGCAGCCACTGACCCGAATAAATGCGACACACCTCTGCTGGATTGGTGCCTCCGAATGGGGCATTGGATACCAGAAGATCATCACAAGAAGTGTGTCCGGGCGCGAGAAGCCCAAAAGAATTTGGACGAAGAGTTCCGTCGACGTACCCACAGACTGTCCATTGGGGACAGGTATGCGTAATGCAGATGTGGATTATTATTGCTTATGTGATGTGGTGCGCCCACCAACAGCAATTCATATATTCACTCCGATGTTGATTGCGGCACGATGTGGGCTAGTCCCCATCTATTGCTTGCGTCTCATCAATGTCATTGCGATGGAACGACTCTACATCATGATATGATTTCATGCGTCCAAGATGAATGGATGTGTATACATTTACATATTCCGACGGCTATGACATTCCGGATATTCATGGATGGAACTATTACCTCATGGATGATTTCCTTTTCATTATATATATATATTTTATTCATGGTACCTGGAATGGCTATGTTTTGCATGTATTGCTCACCAAATCTTCTTTGCCAATGATATTCAGATGGTATATGACCGTGCGCTACTATGGATTTCTATGGCCAACCCATTTCGGTGGATGACGGCTGCGCGATGCGCAAATGCGGCAGCCGGGATTTCAAGTGGTTGCGTATTGGCTAGAGGCAAAATGTCTCTTGCATCTGAGTGTAGGAATGTGCTTCGATTTTGCGGATGCATGTTTCTGCCTTGATTGGACCTGGCAAGTTTCACAATGAATGGACGGTGTAGCAATAGTGAATGATGAACAATGCGACCCAAATGGGGGATGTTAAAGCCCTCCTGGCCCCGTGCTTAAATTGGGAAGCAGTTCTGAGGTCCGTGTTTGTGTTGCTTACAAGGTTCCATTGATTGCCATTTGGCTCAAGTCACAAGTGAGGTTCAAGATCTTATGTGTAGCTGCGTTCATACGTGATCGGCAATTGAGAGCGGAAAACGCTTGCGCTGCATTTGTCAGGACCACTGTTGTAACTATTATTCCTTCTCCCTTACAACAGTTACACGGGTTCGGCTATAACGGTTTGACCGTATACACCTTTCTACGTGGTTGTTCTACAGCTGGAGGGTTCGGTGGACAGCGTCCCACGGGATGGTCTGTCGGTCGTGTCGGTCTGTCGGTCTGTCGGTCTGTTGGTCTGTCGGTTTGTCGGTCTGTCTGTCTGTCTGTCTGTTCTGTTCTGTTCTGTTCTGTTCTGTTCTGTTCTGTTCTGTCCTGTCCTGTTCTGTTCTGTTCTGTTCTGTTCTGTTCTGTTCTGTTCTGTTCTGTTCTGTTCTGTTCTGTTCTCACTGGGCAAGTTATAGGGACCAGATCAGAGGGGTTTAGATCAGTGAGGGTTGCTAATGTTGTAAACATGTTAGCGTGGGTTTAAGGCAAAGTATTTACACTTGGTATTAAGCATTTGCAACACACAGTGCTAAACAACATACCAGTATGTCAACAATAGTTAAAGAGTTCCCTAGCAAAACCACAGGTCCAATTGGCAAGATGTCAACTGTGCAGCAAGTTTGCCTTGGGACAGGATGCCGCCCTAGAGCACAATGCATTTTCCTGTTCACAAAGCAGCTGTCACTACAGCTTCACCACTCAGGAGGACAGCCTGGAGACAGTCCAAGCCAGTGCAGTTTTTGACAGCGCAGCTCTTTGATTGCCCAGCCTGGATGAACAACAAGGTACCTGGAAACCACAGTGATTCAAGGTTCCTAGTCAACACATGACTGACCTGCAGTAATTTGGCACAAACTGAAAGTCAAAGACAGCCTTTTGCACCGCTTCACCCCTAGTCGGTGACAATTGAACCTATGTGAAACTAAGAAACAAAGATATGAATTGTGTTTTTGTCATGGACAAAAAGCATCAGCAATTGCCTTCGAAAACTCAGCAGTGTAGCAGCCGCTGTCCACCAATTGCGGCCCACGGCCAGTAAACTGACCATTTTCAGACCTGGTGACTAAAGGTTCTGCAGCCCCACACATATCAGGTTTGTCTCTGATCAATGCAGAGCTTTTTGCATGAGTCGACCAAATCTGTAGGGGCTTGCATGATGGTCCATTGAAAGCACCCATGTACGTAGTGGTCTTGCAGGCTCGGACCCATCGCAGGGTGTGGTACATAGCAGGAACATTTGGCATACACGAATTAAGTGGCTGCTCCAGGGCCGGCCTGCAACCTGTGGCCCACGCAAGGAAGAATAGCATGGCGCTCATGCTCTGCATTGTGTTCCCTTCTGCCACACCTTTATTGGAACAGTCTCCATAATACCTGTTGTCAGGGCGGCGCTTAGTGACCGAACGGCAGAGCGCCACAAAACTACTGCATTGTGTTCCCAACCAGCGCAGGCCATCAGCAGATAAGGAGGAAAGAGCTGTCAAGTACAATCTGAATCCTCTGCCACTCAGGCAGTTCTGGTTTGAAGCATCGTAGGTGATATCAAAGGCACAGCCCTGCAGGCCACGAGACAAGAGCTCCTTGCTCAGTGAGCCGCACCCAGCAAAGAATTCAACAAAGCTGTGGAGGCCATTTGGGTGCATTTCCCGGTTGAAGAAAGATCGCTGAATGAGACAGAGCATCATGTCATTGAGTGTCATATGGGCGTTGAAGTACTCAGGATACGACAGCTTCAGAATGCACTCCCACTGAACTGTCACTTCAGGTGCATTGTTGGACATGTACTGCAGGAAGTGGCCACGTATGATCTGTAGCGTGCCAAGATCCACCGATGTTGGCCTGGCAGGGCATCAGATGACATGGTTGACAGGCATTGTGTTTCCTGGATGAAAAATGCAAGTGGGGGAAACTGTTGAGCTGTGCAACCAAGTCCATTTAGCTTTTGTGTTGGGGCAAAAAAACAGCAGCAGCTGCAGGCCTGCCAAATGATGCGAAGCTGGACAAGTCATTCAAGGTCTTGTGTGACACATGCCAGAACTGCTCTGCAAGTGATGAACTCTCAGCTGCACCATCAGTGACTTGATCAGTGCTACCAGGACTTGAAGCAAGATGTTGGCCTTGCCCAAAGACACAAGGTGTGGCTGCAAAGACTGCTGGGGACTTTGCATTTGCTGCCACCTCCACGGGCCGGGGCCTCTTTCTGCTGCGGCGGTGTTCAGCAGCTGCAGCAGTGCAGAACACAACTAGAGGCACCCAAGCTGGCATCAGCTGATGTCGACTTGCCATGAGGAGACAGCACAAGCAAAACAAGAGCAAATGTCACATGTAAAAAGTCACAGCCTCTATGCGGAAAAATGTGGATGGTGAGAAATGACTATCAGGCTTGGCTTCCAACATTCAAGTATGACTACTACCTCGTGGCAAAACCTTGAAAACACATTCAGTCACATGACATTTGTACACTACATGTGGCAATGAATCAATGAGCTGGCTGCACAAGCGCAGCCCTTCTGGGCAGCACAACTGGTTCAACTGAATGTGCCAGACACTTATTTTCTCCACAGCCATTGTCCTTAGTACTTCTTGGGCGGCGGCATGTCTTGTACGACCGGCTCAAGCTGAGCATACACTTCCTCATCAATGTGGCCTGGAGTTGGTGGGTTTGCAACAGGATAGTGGGCTGACACAAGGGCCCATTTCTTCCATCCATGATCATGGACATCAGCCAGGGCTTCCCGCCAAGTAATTATATTCGAGCAGAAGGACTTTGAATACGTCTTTCTGGTGTACGGAAATGTCCAAACAGACTCATGCAGAGCATGCACATTGCACTCCACTTTGAACCGGCGGTCATTGTAGGAAAGACGAAATGCAAAGCCTGGCGGAGTGATGCAATCCAAAATCTCAGATGGCGTCTTGTGCACCCTGGAACTGGAAGCTCGAACAATTGGCTGTGATGATGAGGAAGGCGCAGCTGCAAGTGCAGCTAATGGTACATGATCATCTCCAAGATTCGAGGAGCTTGAAGCAGCTGCAGCAGCAGAATCTAAGGCCAATGCAGCTGGCTCTGCTTCAACTCGCTGTGGGTCAGCTTCCAAGGGCATTGCAGGAGGCACTTGCTCATCTGCAGCGGCAACAGCAGGAAGATCCGGCTCCACTTGCAGCGGGGGTTCTGCATGTGCTGTGTCTAGTGCGCCTGGCTGCAAGGCCTCAAGAGCAGCTGCCTCATCGTGAGCATCATTGTCCTCTGACTTGACAGGGCTGGCATCAGCAAAGTCTTCTGGCTCAGCTTCTTCTAGACGCTGCTTCTTCAGACTGGCAGCTGAGCCCTGCGACTCTCTGCGTTTTTTGCCACGGCCTGCTTTTCCTCGACCTTTGCCCCGGGCCTTGCCAGGAACAGTTCCTTTGCCTTTGCCCTTGGACTTTTTCTTTTTGGCCTGTAGGCTGCACTGGTTTGCAACAAGGGCATGCAAAGGGCATGAATCCAACATGAGCCAGTGACATTCAAAGTAGCATTCAAACACCTCACATGTCACATTAAAAAAAGTAAGCATCCAAGGCTCTTTCATTTCCAGCAGCTTTTCCATGTGCCATTGAGCCCACTGCTGCTTTTTTGCAGTGGCCTTTCTTGCTGAGGACGACTTCTTCTGGAGCTCCCTGTACTCACTGCGCTCCTCCAAGCCCAGGTTCTCCAACAAACACTCCACGAGTAGGTCCTGCGCTGACTCATCTGTAGTGGCCAGTTTGGGCTTGGTATCACTTGCCATGACCTCCTGCACAAACTCTTCATCACCAGACGCTGCAAACTCTGCGAGCAGTTGCAGCAACTTCTTGCGCGTAGTTTTGGCAGGCGCTGAGTGCAAGCCAAAGTGCTGAACTAGAATGACCAAGTCATTGAAGACAAAATTCAGGGATGTCTTCAGTGGCGGCTCAGGAGGGCCCGTGCTCTGAAGGCATACGCCAAGCTCTGCAGTCCAAGTAGGCTCACACCTTGGCAATTCCACATGTCAGGCTTGAACATGAAAATCCACTCAGCCTGTGCTGAGGCATCAAGCTGCAGCTGCCTGGAGTCACACATTTCCCAAACTGGCCAAGACAAGGTTGCCCACTTGTGCGGCGCGAGAACTACATAGCACCGACCTGTCCCCAGATGCTTCATCACCATGCCATGGTGGCAGAGGAGGTTCAGCAAGCCAGCCTGCAGGGGCAATTTTCACATGACATACACACATGGAGTACCCTTGGCTAGAAAGACTCATCATGCGACAGCTTACTGAAATAATGGCTCACACACCTGCCTGGACTTGAACTTGCTGCTCCCACAGACGGTGAGCGTTGTAGAAGCGAATCCACTCCCACCCAGCTGCTGATCGAACCAGGCTCGGTTCAGTGACAGCTGCCCAGCTGCGATCACGCTTCATGATGTTGCCAAAGAAGCGAGGAAGCCTGTGCGTTCTTGGGTTGCCACGTTCCTTGGCACGAAATGTGTCCTTGGTGTTGTGCCAATGCTGCAGAAACTCATCTTTGGTGACTGCAGCAGGATGGGGCAATGAGCGAGCTTCAAGTGTACCACTGTCATTCACAACTTGCTGGATGGCGGCCGTGGTAAGCTTCTCGTTGGATTGACTCTGCTGAACCATTCGCACACGACCATGTGTGTCCTCTATCAATTTGCTATCAGCAAATGTGCCAGCATTGATTTGAGGATTTCCATTGAAGTCAGCCCAGACGCATTCACTTGCCAGTTGGCTGCTTCAAAGCCTTGTGCCAACAAACGGGTTGGAGGGTCATATGACAGCAGCAAATCCTGAGTCAAGTTGCTGCTGTGCGGCACACCTTCAGCGGTCTCCAGAGAGACAAGGTACCGAAGGTCTCGCTTCACTTGTTGCAAAGCTGGTGCTGGCCGCGATGTGAGAACACTTGCATAAGCCCCTGGCGGGCTGCCTGCCTTGGACAAGCTGCTACAGCGTGAGATAGCAGCAGCAGAGTGTAGCGGACAATCTTTTTTGACATCTTGGCTTCATCAACTGACCAGTTGGCAATCCGCTCAAACTTTGTCTTGCCATCAGCAGAGAGCAAAGAAGCCAGTGCCTTGAGGTGGCTATCTGCAGCCCAGGAGGTGGCCATGCGCACTGCAAATTGCAATGCATCGCTGGGGGATTTGCAGCCCCGAACCTCAGTGTTGTACCAGTCATAGGCAGGACCTCCACATGTCAGAATAATCATGCAATCCTCCCAGAAATATTGAGCGGTGCACCGGTAAGCAAGTTTGAGCCCTCCAGCACCCTTGCGCAACTGCTTGAAAGCCTGCTCTTCTTCTTCTTCTTCACTTTGTGAGCTTTCAGCAACTGTTTCCCCCACATAGTGTTCCAAGACCATGCGAGTGGCATGCCATTCCCGAATTTGGGCATGCCCACTCTCGTGCCAAGAAAACCAACGGCCACTCTTTGGCACACCGCCCTTGATAACAAAGCTTTCCATCTCACTCAAAGCTTGCCACACTTCAAGTGGATCTTCTAAGCCAAAGTCATCAGAAATCCGGCGCAGGTACTGCTGGAAAAGGGCGCCGTCCAGGTTTGCAACAACAATGAAGATAAGGACGCTCCCAAAACTCAAAGATACTCCATCAGCCAAGTCACAGGGCTTTCAGTGGCAAAGAAGTGGGCAAGGGCGGCCTTTTTCTCTTCCCAGAAGGATCCAGATCCAAAAGGGCCATAATTGATCCCAAAGGTGTTGGGCTGCAAGAGTAGCTTGCAAGACACCAGAATGTTCAGCAGCCAGCTTGCAATCACGGATCAACCTATGGTATTTGTCATATGACGTATGGATAAGAAAGAGCTTGTTCTGAATGAAGCTCATTGCCGAAAGCATCACTGGGCCTTGGTCCGAGATGACAGTGAGCGTCCTTGCTGCTTGCAACGCACCAAGGAGGTCAACCTTGCAAGTTTCACCTGACTTCCGCACAACATGCAAAACGCCATCGTTACCTAGCCGCCGCTGGTCTCCAGGGCACAGCGGTTGAACAGCAGTTTCCATCTCGGCTGGCAGCTTGAAGTCATGAAGTGAAAGTTGCTTTCGGCTGATCAACCAAAGCTGCTTCGACAAAGCCTGAAGCACCTTGTATGAGGAAATGCGTTCCCCCTCGCGCCTAGCAAGCTCCCGCTCAACTTCTTCTGCAAGGTCATGCTCACCAGGTTGGACCAGCTTGCTTGGCCAAATGTGTTGGCAAGTTGCCCAGCAGGCGATGTTGTCCTGTGAGTTGTACAACGCCGTGAGCAATGTATCTTTGCAAGAGTGCGCACTACCATCAGTGACAGCAGCCCAGTGATTGCACTGGACAAAGCCCAACACAGCCCTGCTGTCATATAGGTTGAGCAGCTTTCTTTGCCAAAAATGAACAGAGCCACTGGAATTCCCACCATGCTGATCGCCCTGACGAACCTGTGCCAACTTGCTCATGCTGATGCCGGAGTTCTTTGCAGTTTGTGTAAAATCCCAGATCTCTTGTAAGTGCAGTTTCTTGTGTGGGCGAGCAACAACTTGCCCATCAGTGGCCTCGTTCTCCTCGGGCTGGGCAGGCTGCCTGCAACAGGCTAAGGAGGCTGCAACTTGACAAGAGCGCAGAAAGATGGCGGCTATGATGGCTTGCAGGCAACCTTAATGTGGACAACACAAGGGAACAAGCCCTGCCTCATTCTACGAGATGGAATGTGGCCTTGATCATCTACATGCCCAGGAAGATAGGTCTGCCAAATGAAGATGTGCAGGATGTCGTGCAAGGCAGTGATCACAGACAACTGCAAGAGATGAAGCAAGGAGGCTGAGACTCTCTTCCAAGGCTGTTTGTTCTGTGCTCTTCTCGTTTTTGCAGCAAGAACAACAAAGAGAAGAATGTCCATAAATGGATGTTGAGGTTCCTCCCAGGAGCAGCTAAGAAAGTGCAACATAGAGTTCCATTGCGAGCCCCAGGCATGCAGCAATGTGCCATGTGTGGCCTGCACAATGTCGCGAAAGTTGGTGACACATCCTGTTGGAGAAATGACCAGCTCGTGCTCTCCACAAGGCACTGCAAAGCCACCATGTCTGTATGCCACCTCCGCTATCCGAAAAGCAGCAAGCCTTAGGTATGACAGTGCATGGGTCTCCTTGCAGGGCAGCCTTGACTTGCCAGCATATGTGGCAAAGAATCGAATCAGGAGATCTGTGCGACAGCAATCAGACCCAGCATCAGCCAGCCACTGCATCAGCCGCTGCATCAGCTGCTGCATCAGCCACTGGCTGCTCACTCTGGATCAACTCATCTTCATTGCGAAAGTTCAAGTGGCAGCGCATCGGGCGCCTCCAGCGATACAAAGTCGGGTTCACTGCGGTCCATCGGGTGAGGCACGCTGTGTGGACAACATGGGCGCAAGGAAGACCGGTGCGCATCTCGGATCATCTCTTCCCCATCAGTGTGGCCAGTGTCGTTTGCCGGGACCATGTGGTCCTCACTGTCGGCCTCAGGGCTGGCATCCTGATCCTGGCTTGTCACCTCATCCAACTGGCCACCAGCAGGACCGTCATCAGGCTGCAACGGCGACGGCGGCTGATGACGGGATGTAGGCGCCGACTTGCTCTGCGTGGCAAAGACGATATCCAAGCCCTCAGATGCCGCCTTGGGCAGCACCACCGCAGCTGCGCCAGAAGCCGGAGCCGGAGCACTTACCATCAAAGGCGGAGGTGGAGCCTGTAGGGCTTGTGCAGCAGGAGGCTCACGATCAGGACGTGCGATGGAAGGCGAAGTAGCCAAAGCCACAATGTTGCTGGAGCGCAGCAGGAGGAGCACGAGGAGGAGCGGGCTTGGGCTGCGCTTCTTCTGCATGTGCTGGAGCATCTGGCACCGGACGAGCAACAGGCTGGCTGCCACCAACACAGACACCTAAGGCAGAAAGGACTGTCTGAATGTCCTGACACTCTGCAGTGACCTGCTGTTCCCGCTGTCTCTTACTGGCTTTTTTGGCCATCCAGGCATCGTCCCAGCCATGTGCCAAGATTTCATCATCCCCCATGCTCACCGGCAGCCGGTTCATGACAACCCTGTCAACTCTGACCCCCCACCCATGCCGCGCAACCCTATTCTGGGCCCTGAGCATTGTCTCACTTAGCTCTGTGTATGTCCGGGTGCCTCAGCTGGATTGATGTGGTCGGCAACACTGTTAGAGTGTGACTTTGACCAGAGGGGTCAGTTATTGCTCACAAGGCAAAGGTAGAAGACATGGAACATTACAAAACAAGCAGGCAAGGGTTTGCCTTGGTGAAAATGTACAGCAGAGCGCAGAGGCCTTTGTGGCTGAGCTCACTGAACCACATCCGGTCAAAGCTGCCATTCAGAGACTCAAGCATCTCCACGAGGTGCTTTCGTGACTGAAGGAGAAATCTTCTCTGCCGCTGCTGCCGGTTCCCGGGCCGCCGAAGAAGAAGCCCCTGAAGCAGGAGCAGCAGCAGCAGCTTCATTCTCATCCGAGGACGATGAGTCCGGCGCCGGCATTTGTGCCTGAGGCATCATCATCATCATGGGATGCGTCGCAGCCTTGCGCTGCTTCTTAGCCCGACGATCCCGACCACGGCCCATGTCTGCAAGCAAACAAACCCCCTATCACCACTCAGCTGACTGAGCCTGATGCATGAGTGAGTCAATGTTCAAGTGGCACACCCAACTGGCACATGTCATGTGTTGCATGTCATATGTCAAATGTCATGTGTCACATTGAATGTGAAACAGACCAATCAATATGTCAGGTGTCATATGTCCCATTCAACTGACTGAGGTCCAGAGCCTGGCGCAGCCAGTAGTAGCCAAATCTCCTGCATGCCAAGCAACTAACACCACATGACATGACAGCTGCCCTTGTTTACAATAAGGAGCTCCAAGCCAAAGGTACCAACAGAAACATGTGATACACATGTTGCAGCAGCAATGCAACCATACTAACATTTCACAGCAATCGCCCCAAAGCAGCACCAGGAGACATGTTGTACCAACAATCCAGGTCACGTGGACTCGACACATGCAAGGCAGCATGAGGATGGGTGGGGAGTGTGGGCATTGACAGGCGCTTGAGGAACACATGTCACAAGCCGAAGAACACTAGTGACAAGACCTTCCCAAAAAGCGAGGGAAGCTGAGACATCATATGTGACATCAACAGAAGAACAGGTGAAACAAGCTGGAAAGCAAGTGCAGCCACATGAGGCCCAATGAGACAAATGCAACAATCGAGGACAAAATGGGAAAAATGGGAAAAATGGGAAAACCTGGGAAAAAATGAAAACGTTGGCAAACAAGCAATTTGAAATTTAGTATTCGATGAAAAAAAATGAAAAAATGAAAAAAATGACGTGTGAGACAACGGCCAATACATACTGCCTTTAAAACATGAATTGCAATTCTGAGAAAAATGAATAAAAATGCAAAATTATGAGAAACAATGCAAAAAAATGAAAAAATGAAAAAATGAAACTATTTCCCGGGGCCAAGGTCAGTCAGTCAGCCAAGCTAGATTCGAGACTCAAGCCACTGTAGGAAGATTGCATGCCCATGTGACCTACTTCTGACCTCCTGACAGGATTCACGTGGCCCTAGTGGCCGACATGTGGCTGTGGACTCAGGACATGTCTCTAATCTGTGCCCCCCAACTTGCAAAACCTGACTCAGTCAGTGCTTGTTGTTCCTTAACATTGATTTTAGAGGGGGCTGTCCAGTCCAATCAATCAATGGCTCACCCGCTCAGGCACTGTGCCTCCCGCCAAACAGTGCAGGTCCTGTCATCTCCACAGTTCTGCTGGCCAGCCTGCCAGGCGAACAACAAGCAGCACACAAAAGCTCATGTGACATCAAAGGCTTCATCAACAGTGCATGTGCACATCATGCAAGCAGCCCTCAAGATTTACCGCCTCATGCTCACAACCTGCAAAACGCACTTTTTTACCCCCTCTGACTTGCAAATGCAGTCGGCTGGATGCACTCATTGGCTGTTGCCTCCGAGAAGCAGCTGATGGTGCACACACACTCAAAAACCGCAGAACCAAGTTACTTACCTATCATGGCACAAGCTCCAGCAGGCCCAAGGAAGCAACGTGACATAGAAAAACAACAGCAGCATGCCTGCATCACTGCAACCAAGCAACCCTTACTAACTAAGCCAAGCTGCACAAAGCCACCGAGAGCCACCCATCAAGTGATGTGTCGCTGCTCTTGAACAGCAACCTCATCCTGGGCCGTGGTGTGTGCAACAACTAGGATCAATTGCAAATTGGGGAGCTCAGGACTAGCTGTCAACTCAATGATGTAATCTTAGCCAAGGGGCAAAAGCCCAGCTTGCTTCAATGTGCTCCGCTGGCGAAGGGCACGTGCCACATGTGCAGAGATCCCTGCGTCACTCAAGATCTCAGACCTGAGCTGCAGTGCAAGTTGCAGGACAAAACAATGACATGTTACATGCAATGACAGCACACCCTACAGTTGACACATGACACAACGATCAAAAGGTCAAGGCGCATCACCACATCACTGTGCAGCAGCACTGATGATGAGCTTGATGCAGCTCTAGGCCGTGGCTCAGGCGGCAGAGGAGGCACTGGCACCGAATCAGCAGGTCTTTGCGCCATGGTGCAGTTTCCTCAGCTGTCGTCAGTGAGCAGCACATGAGCCAACCTGGCAAGGCCTCACCTCATGTGACACATGCCACTACACCTTCATGCTACATCAGGACTGGATCACTCCAACCAAGTTTCACTCAAGTCATGTGACATATGACAACCATGTGATGTCAGCATGTGGACCAGTTTGTGCTGCCAGTTTTCAGGAAACAATGCAATGCAACACAATGTTTTATAGGCGGCTTCACAGCTCAATGCAGACGCATGCCCATGTGACTTCTTTAGATGTTGCTACCTCGTACATCCAAGTCTGCCCAGTAACAAGGGCGAGGTCTGCCCCGGAGGGTGCTGGCAATGGCTCAGGCTCATCAGCCTCCTCATCAACCACAATGACTTGAGCATCGTCATCCTTCTTGAACCTGGTTCAGGCAGAACACAGTTGCAAGCTTGGACATTGCAATTTGAGCAGTGGCGCACAAATTGCTTCACACATTGGTTGAAAAGGAAGCAGCTGTACAAACTCAGGACCAGATTGTGCAAGGCATGACTCGGGGCTGTGTCAGGCCAGGGGGCACAAAGGTATGTCCCTGCTCTTCCCAGAGTGCACCGGTCATCCTGACGATATCCTCCAAGTTTACCGACATCGAGGAGCGCAGAAAGTGCTGGGTCCTGAGCAGGCATAGACAAAGAAGAACCATCTTGCTTTCCAACCCGCTTGGTGTTACATAAAAACACGTCAGGAAAAGCCCACTAGAGAATGGCAAGGCTCAGACCACTGCTTTGATCACAAAGCCAGTCAGCCATCAGACGCATGTCACGGCGCCAGTCTTCTGAGAGTGATTGCACACTCATCAACACATCAATGCCATGAGCCTCAATAACAGCAGACGAAGGCTGCTGACCCAGACGGAAAACATGGGCGCAGCAATATGAAATTTGCTTGCCACCCCATGCGCATGCACTTGCAACAGCTTACACAAGCAACAGGGCATGTGACATGCAAAATGAATGAATCAAGCCAAGATGCTGCCAGCCAGACATAAATGAGCATGGCCAGAGCCGGTGTTCGGTGGTAGCCACGTGCGCAACATATCCTGGGCGCAGAGGGCAATTGTTGTGCTTAGTCCATGATGCACAGTGGACAGCCAACACAACAGCAAGGAAGCAAGCCTTTTACAAGTTTGTTCAGTTAAGCATGTGCAAGCATAAGTTCATCAGACTCATGAAACTTACTAAGTCAGCTGGGGCTCTTGACAATCCGTAGTGGCTTGTTGAGGATAGTCATGAGCGTAGCTATGACCTGGCTGTGGCCAAAGACACTCCTCATTGTCGGCCATGTCAAGCCAGATGTCTTAGGGAAGCCCGTCGATGTTCTAGTCTCCCTCAGCTGGCAAACATCAAGTAGTGCAACTGCTGCTAGAGGAGAAACTGCCACATGTCACATGATGCATGTTTGACAGAAAAGTGAAGGTGAAATCTGCCAATAAAGGCAAGCCACTCCACCTTCATGAGCCTCTTGAGCCTGTGCTCCCACATGTCAGTGCCAAGGGCCCTCTGATCAATGCCACTGTAGCCCTGAACAGCAAGATGGGCGATGCTGGTTGCACTACACTGTCAGTGAGTCAGTGGCAAGTTGGAGATACCTGTGCATCACAAGTTACATGAATCAGCTTCCTTTCATTGACAAGTGTCATGTGAAATATGACAGCAGGCAGTCAAGCAGGATCAGCCATGTGGTGGACATGGCAGTAGCTGCAAAACAAGCAAAAGAAAGGCAACGCTTTGAATAATCCTCCTGGAGCATCATTGACATTGGAGGTCTCTCTAACATACTTTCTGGGGGCCAGGTGGCCAGCAAACCAAGGGTTTGCTGTTCAAGCTGAAGTCAAGTGACACCACATGTGACTGTGTCATTGACACACTTGAATATGCAGGCTGGCCATGTGACATGTGAAATTAGAGAGCGAAGCTGGTGACACAAAGGAGTGCCTGTCATTGTGCAGTGCAGCCCAATCCATGCTTTCGAAGGATCGTGAGGCAGAACCAGTTTGCGACAACCTGGCCTCGATGCCCTGCGCATAGCCTACAATGACCACCCTGGCAGGCCACCCCACAGCACTGCCATCTGGCAGTTGGACTCTGATGGAGACATCCTTGCAAGACTGAAAAAAGCACACCTGCATGCTGGTGTGCCTGGCGGACAAGTCAATAATGTGTCATATGACAAGGTTTCCAACCTCAAGTGCTCCAGTGGTTAGGACTACAGAAAACACATGTCTCTTGACAAATGGTAAAGCTAGTGACTAGTGGTATGCCATGTGTGCACTGACAGCACTGCACTTGATTCACAACACATGAAGCTATATAATCTAGTCTCTTAGGGTCAGGGCACCTGTGCTTATTTTGAATTGATTGAATTACATATGTTGCACCATGGACAAGTGCGCTGCAAACATGCAATGTAGGTCGGGTGTGTGTTTGTCGCAGCCAGGGCTCAACATCTGGATCATCCTGTTCCTCATGATGACCCGGCCGATGTCTCGAATCTTAGTTTGATGCAGCTGGCCGGCACCCCACCAATCAGACAATCACACCACAAGACCAGGCGCAGAAGAGTTTGCTCATGCAGTGGGGCAGCACAAGATTCTTCAAACTGCAGCCCTGCAAATGTAGGCCCAGGCACAAGGTGATGGCCTGGGCGCAGGCCTTGAGTGTGTAGGCCTCGAGGTTGCGAATGGTGGCATACTTATTCTGGATGTGGTTCCTGGGCTAAACTGACTTTGATCCCCCTGCCCCAACACAAGCCACCCAGCACAGCAATTGAGAAGACGATTTCCAGTTGGGCGCAGCAACATCATGTCGCACAAGGACCCACATCGCTTTCACTCTAGCAGCCAGGCCACACAATGTCTGCAGCAGCGGCAGGATCACAAGTGTTCACCACGTACAAAGCCTAAGCGCAGGAGTCTATGGACATATGACTGGACAGCGTAGAGTTGAACCCCCAACCATCACACTCACTGCTTGCTGCACCTTGCTGTGTTGACACAGAAGCCCAGTTAGCTGGTTGCGAAAGCCAAAGTGTCATGCAAACAAGCAGCCTGCTGACCCTTCCTGAGTTCAGTTCAGAATTCAGAATCAGAAAGTTGCTGAGATTGCTTGCGCCAAATAGATTCACATATTCTAGTCCAAGCATCCTCCCAAGCTCTGGAACCACCCACCAATCAGCCGGAAGAAGCGAGGCGGCCACAGAAGCCATGCATGGAGCACAGCTGAGGTTACTACTATGACATGATATGCCTTAACTTATGTTTGGCACTGCCAACCACTCCTCTTGCCTGCATTGGTGTCACAGCATGCCAGTCATGTCACAGTGCGCCAGTCATGTCACAGCATGCCAGTCATGTCAAAACATTCCGGCACTACTGTGTGTGTGTGTTCAAATGATGAAGTGGATTTGAGCAAAGTGCGGCAGGACACACACCACTGCATGGCTCAGACTGTCAATTGCAAAACCTGCTACAGCAAAACTCCTAGAATTATTGTGGAACTGCTCAATCCAACATGTGCTTGCCATATGCAAACGTGGGCACAAAGCTGGCACTTGCCCCGGCCTGAGAAGCCAGCTCCATCTTGATGTGTTCACTCACGATGTTATGTCTCAGTGGCTCGTTTCCATAACTCTACCAGTCTAGTCAGCAACAGGGCAGTCACATGTCAGATATGACTTCTGTAAATTGAGTGGCCTGCTTTTACCTCCTCAGCGCAGCGAATTGTTGCTCATGACATGTCATTGTGGATTCAGCTGCAGCATGACCGTCAAAGATAGCGCTTGTCAACCTGAACAGGCAACTGCATTCACTTTGAAGGAAGAGCAATGTTGCAGGACTAAGGCAATCCACACATTGTTGCTGGCTCAGCCAGTACCTGGACGCAGGTCTTCGACTGGAAGCAAAGAGTGGGTTTCAAGAAGATGTGTCACAGGTCAAATGAATGACTGGCGCAGTTCACACCGTTTGTTCCCAGGAGTGGAAGCACTCCATGTTTTGCTTTGCAATGCAATGCCTAGAGGAAGGCAGCTGACTGAATTAGTTTCTGGCTAGATGGACATGTGTCCGAAAAGCAAACTTAAACCTGACATGTGTCACATGTCATATGCCCGGCCATTGTCAGATCACTGCAGCAGGTTCATGGGAAACATGCTCTCATCATCGTCAGAGCTTTGGACTTGTGAATCATCAACCAATGTGGCAGGGATGCTCTCGCAATGACAAGTGGTTGTCTTGACATGGTGTGTCTCATCAGAATCGGCCTCAGTTACAAATGCGTTCAGGCGCCTAAGCTTTGGTCGAGGTTCAGTGTGAGGCTCCTGCGTGCAATCAATGACACCGGACCTTGCCATGCTCGCTAACATCTTGTCGTTGGCAGGTGCAGAAGCTGCCTTGTCGAAAGGCTGCTGGAACTTTGGTGTTGGACAGGCCCCCAACACTGCATCTGTTAAAACCCTCTAGGCCCCGTGCCGAAATTGGGTAGCTGTTCTGAGGTCCTTGTTGGTGTTGCTTCCCAAGTTCCATTGATCGCCATTTGGCTCAAGGCTCAAGACACATTTGAGGTTCAAGATCTGATGTGTGACTGCAGACCTCCGTGATCGGCATCAAGAGCAAAACAACTGCTTGCGCTGCATTGTCAGGACTACTGGTGTAACTATCATTCCTTCTTCCTTACAACGTTTACACGGGTTCGGCTATAACGGCATCGTCCGTATACACCTTTCTACGTGGTTGGTATTAAAGCTTGAGGGTTCGGTGCACAGCGTCCCACGGGACGTCACCTTGCCGTCTCTTGACAGGTTATCAGCCGTAACTACAAGCTCTACACTGGACTGGGAGACAGCTGGTTTATTGCGGGTACAGGACAATAAAGGAACGATAACCTACACAGTACAATGGCGTCTTCGGCGAGCCCAAGTACTGCAACTTTTGGGAACAGCAGCTCAGAGGGATCCAATGGATTGATGGCTCTTCCTGCGGTGATGGATATGATTGCAGATTCACAGGATGAACCTGGGAGCGGAGGTTCCGCGCTATTCAGCGACATATCTACTCCCACAAGATCATGGAAGCAGATCGATGTTCATCAGGAGTCGAAGAAAAGAGAATCCCCACCGAGAAGATCATCATCTTCGCCTGCGACACCACGGACGTCGCAGAAGGGCGTGAGATCGACATCGAAGGGTGGGAGGTCAAAATCACCCACCAGTGCAGATTTTCGCGCCGTGATCAAAGAGAAGAATAAGATGGAGGTGGAGATCGGGGAATATCAGAAGACACTTGATGAAATGTCGGCAGCAATGGCGAATCTTAACCAAGAAGACTATGGAAGCACCATCCGGATCCAGGAGCTGGAAAGACGATGCGAGATTGCCAGCAAGCAGTCGGGACATCTAGTGAGTCACCACCAACACCACATGGCTGAGGCATGGCGCAAGTTTGAGGAAGAAGCCCAACAGATGCGCAAGGTGGAAATGAACGCATTTCAGTACGGGGAGAAGAAAGACATGGAGTCGAATATTATGATGCAACAGATGAGGCAAGCTGAAGGAACTATCATGGAGCAGAAGCGGGAGATTGCATTGATGAGATCCTACATGGCAAGCGAGAAGTCGGCCGCGCAGGAATCAGCTATACGTGCAAATCAGATACACCGTGAGGCTTCACAACAGATATCAGCTTATCAGCAACAGATCAGAGGCATAGAATCTTCTACATCTATCGAGAAGTTCAACGAGGAGGAGATGGTCCAAAGTCTGAAATCACAGTTGGAGCATGCACTCGTCAAGCGCCCCGAGACGTACTCTTTGGAGGACTCCAGGGAACAGTTGATGACGAGGCTGAATGACGTTACAGTATTTGCGGAACAGGAATCGAAGAGAGCGGATTGCTTGCTTCGTGAAAAAGAAGAGATCGTCAAACAGTATGAGTCCGACGTATCGATGAAGGACCAGATGATCGCTATCGAAGGTGGTCATCGTCAGGATGCGATCTTGGAGTTAGCCCAGGTCAAAGAAGAGAAACAAGAGGAACGGTGCACGATGGACGAGAAGTCGAAGGAGGCTGAGTACTGGAGATTGACAGCTAAGGGAATGTACGATGAGTACCTCGAGGAGATGCATGAGCTTCAGGGACAACTGAAGGAAAGAGAGGCGACGCTCAAGCAAGAAGAGAGTTTTGTACGCCAACTCGATGCTGACAACGAGGAACTACGTGCACACAAGAAGCTGGAGATGCAGGAAGCCTCCAGCAGCAAAGATGGACATCGTGAACGAGCAGTAGTGAAACGCGCTGAGGGAGGAACCCAGGCTAATTCAAATAGGATAGACAAGAAGGTGGCTGGGTCAGTCCCGTCATCGTCTTCGAATCAAATCCCTAATTCGTCGCTGATGCCAGGTTCGATCCTCTTTCCGTCTTTCGGTGATCCAATGATCGATGTACACCTATCCCAGATGCAAGGGGTTGTTGGGCATGTCCCACAATCCACTACTACGACTGGTGGTGGTGATGGGGGGGGAAACAACGGTACTACGCCCCCATTGGATTACGGTGGATTCCCGCCCAATGGGAATGGGCAGGGAGCGGGTCGACGTCAGTTGAGCCTCGCTGGTGGCGGAGGAGGACCTCCGGATGATCCACCCGATGAGGATGAGGATGACGACGACGAAGGAGATGAGGAAGACGAGGAAGAAGAAGAGGAAGAAGACGATCGGACACGGAGGAGACGAAGGAGATCGAGAGATAACCGAGAGATCAAGAATGATCGACCGAGAATCTCGAGGAAAGAGGCCGAGAGAGTATCTATTCCGGCCTGGCCAAAGATCCATCAACTTGACACCTGGAAGATGCAACTGCTGATGAATGTTCTGAGCGCATGTGCAGATCCAGATACCGACGCATGGACGAAATGGCTGGAGCAGGCTCTTGGGTTGAACCCAGACCTGGATTTGCTTAGCGATTCAGGTGGCGACAGATTTGCTACGATAGATATTAAGATGGCCATGGGCATGCAGAACATGCTGAAACAAGCACCTGACGAAGCCAAGGACGTATACCTCGATGCTACACGACACTCTGAACTACGACATCAACAAGGGGTGATCGTGAAGGGACGAGAGTTGGTGGCATTAGTTATGCAATCATTCAGAACTTCCGATAGAACGGATCTTGTCTACCACATCGAGCATCTATTCAACCTTGACTTTCCTGGCGACAAGAACTTGGTCATGTTCAGGAACAAATGGTATGATTTGCTGCTGAAGATGAGGAGCGAGGACAGACCCAGTAAGCTGGCTCTCAGAGACATCCTTTACAGGAAGATCAAAGGGAGCAAGAAGATGGAGTTCGGCCTCAATGCCTACCATAGACTACCGGACAAGCATCCTCAGAAGACGTATGAATTCTTATTGGCGTTGATCGACTATCAGATCAAGGCAGATCGGGAAGACCTGATGCTCGACATGAAGGAGAAATCGGTCAAGTCGATGATGAAGTCAGGCGGGAAGGATGCGGCTCCAGCAACTGGCAAACAGGAGAATCAGGGTGGCAAGGGCAGAAAGGGGAAACCCGGTGGACCTGATGCCGCTCCTGTGCTCCCAAAGGCCAAGGCAAAGGGCCACGCTGGCAAGAACGGCAAGTCCGACGGTGCCAGCGACAGAGGCAAGAGTCCGGGCGGAAGCAAGGATAACCCCTGCTGGTACCACTTCAAATCGGCGAAGGGGTGCGTGAAAGGGAATGAATGCACTTTTTCCCACAGCAAGAAGACGGAGCATAAGTTGGAGAGCATGTCCAAGGGGAAAGGAAAGGGCAAATCCAAGTCCAGATCATCGTCACCAAAGAGAGATGATGGAGCATGCTTCGCGTTTCAGAAGGGGAAGTGCGATAGGGGAAGCGCTTGTAAGTACAGGCATGAGCTCATCAAGAACAATTCAGCTCCAGCAACGTCAAATGACAAGGCGCAAGCCAAGTCGAAGGCTGCCGCCAAAGCCGCAGCGCCAGCCATTGCAAGGAGGGTCATCGCAATGCCCGCGATAGTCCTAAAGCAATCGGCTCCTGCGGGGAAGGTAAGCTTCAAGAAGGACGTTGATCATGTCGAACCGGACGAAGCCGAGACTATCTACCACGAGCGCGATGACGACGCGATGAGCGAATCATCGAGATGGTCTGGCGAGTCCGAGATCCCCGAGAAAATGGTGTGGTTCAAGGAAGTGCTCGACGTCGACGAGAATGGGGAGATCACCTACCTCGAAGACGAGAGAAGGCAATGGGAACGAAAAGGGGAATGGTACGGTTATGAGGACAATGAGAATGAGCCTTATCAGTACGTGTACGTCGACGAGAAGAAGTTCAAAAGCAGTGATCATCGTGAATTATCAGCCTATCAAGTCCAACGATCATTGATACGTGCGAAGATACTGAGAGAAGTGGTGGATGATGTATACAAGAAGCACTACTTCCCGGTGACCAAGGAGAGCAGCATAATGTTCGAGTATGATCGGAACAAGGACGAGATCAAAGAATCGGCTGTCGACTGGAAGAAACAGCATGGTATGCCGAAGAACGTTTTCGCCATGTCAACGTGCATCAGCAAACGGGTGAAATGGTTGATGGACACCGGATGTGGTCATGATCTCATTGGAAGAGCCAAGGCGAAGAGCCTGGGTGTCGACATCGTGAAAGATGACGACGAGATCGTGTTCCAGACCGCGAATGGTTCCACTTCCACATCTGATGTGGCCAAGATAGTCGTGGACGAGTTGGACGAGACTGTCGAGCCGCATGTATTGGATGAGACACCCACGGTATTGTCAGTGGGGAGGAGATGCATGAAGATGGGTTATGCATTTCACTGGATGCCTGGTAAACTACCTTTCATGGTTACGCCAAAGCAGGGATTCGTGCACTTGCAGGTCAAGGACGACATCCCGTACCTAGTGAGTGATGGTAAACTTCGGAGTAACAGGCATCGCCCTACGATAGACGACCTCAAGGAGCACTTTTCGGAAGTATTGGCGATGGTAACGAACGACGAGGCAGATCAGGGAGGTGACGATGAGAACGACGTCACACCCGCCGCTGTCGGTGAGTCCGCAGAGGCCGAGGGCGAACACCACGACGGGGCATTCGACTTCGGGCCACCCGGAGGAGCCGGTCCGGTACGTCCGCCTCCCGTGGCTGAGGAAATACCTGTAGATGTTGGGTCAGTCCCGCATCGACATGGTGATGCCGAAGCTCACGAGGAAGAGGCTGACGAAGATGATCCAGATGCCGGAATCGAAGTAGACGTGTACGAAGGATCATCAATAAAGAGGAAAGTGGGAGTCCTCAAGAAGGACGCCAACTCCATAGCTCATTTGCTTACACACAGATACCGAAATCCCTTCTGCGAATCATGCGTCAAGGCAAAGATGAGACACTTCAGATCACGAACGGGAGCATTCAAGAGAGAAGTGAAGACGTTCGGTGACCTGGTGACGTTCGACTTTGTGACGGCATCAGGAGATCATGAAGTGGAAGGCAGGTATGCGCTCATCATCCGGGACATATATACCGGAATTATCATGGCTTATCCCACCGCGAGAAGAGACACTGACTCAGTCGTCAGGGCTATCAAGCACTTCTGCGGGAGGAGGAAAATCAAGCAGGTATATTCGGATGATGGCCCGGAACTGATCAATGCGTGCGTGGAGCTGAAGCTGAACCACGACCTATCGCTGCCTGGACGGCCGCAGAACAATTCCCTTGCTGAAAGAACAAATCAATTCATCATTGACCAGACTTCGGCTTGTCTAGTACATGCCGGTCTACCCACGTGTTATTGGGTGCAGGCCATCACCACTCTGTGCCATCTCATGAACATCGAAGAGGTGAACGGATCGAGTGCATGGATGAGGCTGCATGGCGAGGAGTTCAAGGGCGAGAAGATACCTTTTGGTGCGCTAGTGGACTTCAAGCCGAGCGAAGCACGAGGGGGAAAGAGGGAGAAGTTCGAGCCGAGAGGGGAAACTGGTATATTTGCTGGATATGTGTTGAGCACCGGTATGCATTGGGCAAACAAGTATCGTGCTTGGGCACTTACTGCATTTGCGGGTGCAGAGCTGAACATCAAGAAGGCAAAGGTTCCACCTCGGTTGAGAATGCCACATCAGACGGAGAGGATGATCCTGAAATCTCCTCTGACATTCCCAATACAACAGAAGTACAAGGTTGCCAACGAGACTTTGGAAGGGATAGAGATGTCTATCGATGCAATCGGTCTGGATGCGCGTGACCGCCTGATCGAAGATGAGGACTACGAGCCTGAATTGCTGCAGAGTGACGAGAAGCGACTGCTTGACGATGAGGTCGATCAGATCGCTGGTCTACTGCTCGACGATGGCCCGGAGGTAATCGCCGGAGATCGGGGGGATCATGCAGGAGAAGAAGATGCTAGACCGAGCTCTTCAAAAGGGAAAGGAGATGGACACTCCAAGGGCGATGAGAAGGTTGCGAAAGTCCGACCTTCCACACGTGTCAGTTGGACTACCTGGGGATGGCATCACGTACGTCAACGACGATGGCAAGGAGGTTAAGATCGACAAGGCCGGGAGACCGTATCCTGTCGGGAAGGACGGATTCAGGCTAATGAAGACATCGAGACCTCCAGAGTTCACTCCTGAAGAATGGAAGATGATGAGTAAATATTACACCAAGGAAGAGAAGGCCGAGGTGAAGGGCGGTGGCAAAAGGAAAGAGGAAGATCCCAAGAGTAAAGAGTCTGATATTTCCGCGCCGGCAGAGGCACGGACATTACAGATGCCCGGTGGTAAGAGAATTCGAGCGATGCTTCGGAACCGCTGGGGTGGAGTAGAATGGCAGTACAATTGGGGATTGCGGAAGAACATATCAAAGATCAAGAACCCAATGGATGGGAAGCACTTGGCTGAGCTTGAATGGGTCAGGATTGTTGTTAATCCTGTCGACGGGGTGGTTGTTCTCATGGATTCCAAACAGTCCCAAGACGTCATGAGACGAAACGTTCAGCTTGAGAAAGAATTTGAGTGTCTGGTGGTAATTTATGCCTGGAAGTTCAAGTCTGAGGAGCGATCAAAGTCGACTCCAAACTGGACGAAGGCGGTTGCATCAGTCATGGAGAGTCATAAAGACGAAGCTGAGACGGCATCGGGGACGGATCCATCGGTCGACGAATCGACGGATCTCACCTGGTATGAATGGGAGGAGTCTGCTGAGATAGTTTCTGGAAAAGTGCCACTCGCAATGCCTGCGATAGGCGAGGACGGTGAAGCCAAGAAGTACCCATCGATGCCGTGCGTGACTTCTGAGCGAATACAGCACAGAGAGAAAGCTGTGAAAGTTGTACGATTCTTCGACGCTTTAGTATCCAGGCCGGTAGGCCGGAAAGAGATGTTGACCAACCCTGATGCATTAGCATCAATGAAGAAAGAGTGGTCGGGATTAATCGACCAGGGGGTCTTCGATCTTGGCGCGGTGCGCGAATATGACGCTGTAGCCAGAGAAGCAAAAGCGAAGGGGGAGGAAATACACATGGCTCGCGCACATGGCATTTGCGTTGAAAAGCACTCACAGTTGCCTGTTGGTGATCCTAAGAGGAAGTTCAAGGGTAGAGGCGTGTTGCTGGGGAACCAAGTGAAGAACCAAAGCTTTGAGGCTGCGATGTTTCAAGATTTGGGGAACTCCCCTGCTTCATTTGAAGCCTCGCGTTGGGCGGATTTTCTGGGTTGTCATGATGGCTGGGATGTGCAGATGGCCGACGCTGTTCAGGCGTATATACAGGCCACCTTGAGAGGCACGCCGTGTTGGATTGAATTGCCACCGGAGGCCGTGCCAAGTGAATGCAAATGGGATAAGTACAGAAGACCAGTCGTCCCGTTGAGGAAGGCGCTGTACGGACACCCAGATGCGGGAACATTTTGGGAGCAGCACTGCGATGAGTCGGTGCGTGCCGTTGGTTTTGAGCCCATCGGCGAAGAATGGCCTTCAGTGTACATTCATGAAAAGCTCCAGCTTGTTCTGGTTGTGTATGTCGACGACTTCAAAATGGCAGGGCCGCAGAAGAACCTTGCCCAAGGGTGGAGCATGTTGCGTACACGTTTGAAGATTGAGCCCGAGACTGGACTTGACATGTACCTTGGTTGCAATCAAAGCAAGGGAAACGTCACTCTCGGGAACGGACACCGAGTAACAACGGTGACCTATGACATGGAACAGTTCCTACGTTCCTGTGTCGACCGCTATCTTGAAGTGGCGGGCGACGTGAAATTGAATAAGGTTGTCACCCCTGAGTTGCATGAAGAAACAAAGAATCACGTCTCACGGAAGCCTGCCAGAGAGGGGCCGTCAGTCGTGTGCAATTGGTGTAACAATCTTGTGCCCACCGACGGTTCTGCCACAGTGCCGGACCAACGGGGAGGGACTCCTGAGTTGGCCATGAAGGAGCCCGTGCGTGGACACCTTGCTCCGCATGCCGCTAGCGTACTGATGAAGTTGCTGTACGGTGCGCGGATTGCTCGCTTCGATTTGTTGCGGCAAGTGAATCGCCTAGCACGGAACGTGCATAGGTGGACTGACTCCGATGATCGGGGTTTGCATCACTTGATGTGCTATGTGCATCATACCAAACATTGGCGCATGGTCGGTTGGGTTGGAGACCCTATGGACGATGTGCACTTGGCCTTGTATGCGGACGCTGACTTTGCGGGATGCATTGACTCGCTGCGTTCCACCTCCGGTGGACACTTGAATATACAAGGGCCTAATACCCGGTTTCCGTTGTCTGGCAGCTCTAAAAGACAGGGTTGTGTGAGTCACTCCACTCCCGAGGCCGAGATTGTTGCGGCCGATGTTGCCATGAGATCGATGGGTATGCCCGCTCTCAAGCTGGTAGAGCGGATTCTCAAGAAGTCACCGAACTTTGTGTTCTATGACGATAACAAGGCTATGATCGGTGTCGTGCGATCGGGGAGGAACCCCACGATGCGCCACCTTGAGAGAAGCCATGGTGTTAGCATTTCGTGGATGCATGAGATGTTCACACGTGATTACATGTACTTGGCGTATGAGGTCACCGACAGGATGGCGGCCGATATTTACACCAAGGCGTTCAATGATGGGCGCAAATGGAAACATGCATGTTTGCAGATTGGTCTACTTGACCCGAGCTTGCTGTCTGACCCGGATACCCTCAAGGCGCTCACACCCACGTGTGATCCCATAAAGGGGACCATGCAGACCGCTTCGGGGACAGTTGACGGAGTTCCAACATTTCCGTACACACACATACCGATCATGCCCCCGGACCTATGGTGGTCTGGATTAACATCCAAAGAGGGATTGCATGAGCATGAAGGACATGATCCGGTTGTTGTTGCCAAGGGACCCAGATTGATGCGTGTGAAACCTCCACTCGCGGTTATGACACCGTTTGGGAGCAAGTGGCTTCGTTCCACTTGGTTTCTGAAGAATGGGTCATGGCTCAAAGTTGAGGATAGAGTTGACCCGGGGCTACAATGTGTGCGAATTGATGGTTGGGTTGAACGCGCAGTTTGGCAGTTTCATCCCGTACCGGTCGCTGCACCGGCGCGGGAACGGTCTCCACGACCACGACCAATTCACGTCGGGTCCGGGGATGTTGACATGCAGTCCGTGCTGGCCGCATTTGTTGAAGAACTGTCGAACGAGCGCATAGAGTTGAAGTGTGTTAACGACCTTGCTTTGGAAACGTTGCTCCGATTGAAATTGCTCATGCGTTGTCTGCATATCAATCACGAGCAGCTTGTCCCTGGTCGTTGTTTTGTTCCGTATCGCATTGCGGTGAAGCACAAGCCACAGTTAGCGCCGGGTATTGAACTCGCGATGGTCAAACACGACGGTGGTGTGCTTCGCGCTCCTGTTCATGTCTCGCTTCCTGGTATGAGAACTCGCACAGTCGTCACTCTTTACAGTGTTGACTTGGCTCGGCCCATCGTGCTGATGGCATGTTCCGAACCACGTAACTGGTTCACTGCTCTTGCCCGCCATGACGGGCCGCAGGTTGTCACCATAACCCTGGTTGATGACTTACTGAGCGAGTACGGGGGGAGAATCGCCAGACATGTGCTTACCAAACCTTCCGATTTGTTGTTCTTCGCCGGGCCTTGCACGGGGGGATCATCATGGGCACGCCTCAACAAGACTCGCGGCATTGACACCGCAGAGAAAATCGAGGCCAAACAAAGAGAATTTTGGAGATTATTTGAACGGTTCGTTGAAATCAAACGGCATGCCATGACAAAACGAGCTGCGATTTTGTTTGAGTTGCCTGGAAGTTGTGATTATTGGAAAGATGAGAGACTGCATGAGGTCGTGCATGATGGGACTAGTCACGAGTTTGATGGGTGTCGCTATGGCTTGAAACAAAGATATGCAAAGAAACCCATGCCAATCAAGAAACCATGGAGAGTTGTCTCATGGAACTTTGAACTTGGTGGCTCGTTGTCTAAGAAATGCAATGGAAACCATGAGCATGGACCTTGTGCTGGTCGGGAAACCAAAGAAACCCAGTTGTACACGTCTATAATTGTGGGTGTGATCCTTCGCCGTTTTCGTGCTCGAGCAAGGTGCCTCAAACCGGCACCGTTGAAACTCGCTCTTGCTTGCATTACGCGAAGGAGATCGCGGAAGCACCAAGCTACTGCGAGCGAAATCTGCACCACCCCAACTGCACAACCGAGGTGCTGGGCCAGTCCCGAACCTCTGGTGCATACGGGGAGCTGGGTCAGTCCCGAACCCCAAGCTTCAAGGAGGAGCTGGACGAGTTCGTCACCTCAATCTGAAGCTGGGATCGCATTGGGACAATTCCGTGGCTTCATTTGCAGCTGCTTATTTTGGGTTTTCCTGGTTCTGGAGAATATCATCAAGATGACTGCCAATCCGACTGTCGTCAACACGAATGAGTTCTTCTGCGTGCCTGTTGGGAAATCTAGGCAAGCAGCAATCTTCTTGGGAAATTTGGTGAAGAACGCCATCGAGGATGGCAAGAGGATGCCCAAGAGGATGGAGGTGAACAGCGACCTGGGTACGTGCGTGAAGTGGATCGAGGACATCGGCGTCCCCGCGATTTATGCATACTCAGCGTACTATTCTGCCAAGGGCCGCGGGATGATGAAAGGTGAAGGGCAGTCTATGAGGGTTGCCTTAGAGTTCATCAGCAAAGTTTTCGGACAGCTTTCTGCCGACGAATGCATGCTTGGATGGAGGGAATTCTGCAGCAAGGGAAAGAAGATCGTGTCGGCGCTGAACCAACTTTGCGGTGAGGCAACGATGCTGGCGAAGAACCCCGAGTTGCTCAACGTAACCAAGTACTGCATGGAAGGGGCGGATATGTTGAGATCAATCGCGAACATCTGGGATCTCGCACTAGGCGTGGCCGAGGACAACGATGAACGGTCGTTCAAAGCAGCGTTCCACCAGAACACCCCGGGTGGGGAGGTGTACAAAGAATTCATCAGCGACGAGTCATCTAGGGCATCGTCATCGAGAAGGTGGAGGAGCTCCGAGGAGTTCCAGACGACTGCAGAGTTTGAGAGGCACGACCGGAGAATCGCAAGATACAGGGATCGAAACTGGGGGAAAGTGTTCACGTTGAGCGTGATCAAGGCTCCCAAGATCGACTCCTACGGTCGTGGTTCCAAGGACGACTACCAGAAGAATTGGGACCTTGGGTTGGTCTACCAGAATGAGCTGCAGGCATCGATGAAGAACCTCGCATATGCACTGAGGAGGGATGAGAATGCCAGCCAGAACAACCTATTGCGCTGGATGATCTGTGGGTCAACCCCCAGTGACATCTCTGACGCGTGCATCGGAGCGGTCAATTCGCTCATGTGCGTCTCTTTCATCATGAGGAGATTGCAGCCATTGCTCGGTGAGAAGGACTCCAAAGATCAGTCGTATACAGCTTATTTCCGTCCAGACAAAAGGGAGCTGAACGATCTCTACCGGGAGATTGAGTACGCCAGGGATTTCCTATGGTGCATCGATATGATCTATGAGTCGAAGCTGCCTGCGATGAACATCAACTCCATCAGTTTGGCACCGCACGCGGCTGACAGGGCCGCTGAGAACCAAGATCGGCGCAAGTGGGTAAGCTGGATGAAGGAGATCGAGAAGAAGGCCGAGAAGGACGTCATGATCGAATTCTTCCAGAATAAATACTGCACGATTCATGAAATCGAGAGGGAACTGGAGAAGTACCCCGAGGATTTCGTGGTTGGGGAAGAGCCGACATGGTGGGTGATGGGCTCATCGAAGACGGAGCCGCCACGGAAGACGGAGCGACAGCAGAAGTCGGCATCAAGCTCCGGGCAAAGGAGTCAAACCGCTGGTGGGTCAGTCCCCCAGCCGGGAGCTCCAAGTGGGGGGTCGCAAGCCAGCGATGCTGTCAAGATCGACAACGAGATCATCGACTCCATTTTCCGAATGAACTCTGGCGGTGACGACGACAGATGGGTAATTATCAACCCAACTGCTGGACACGATACCTACACTTCATTCGAAGGGGGTACCACTTTGGGCGGCGCGACTGTCAATGTGAAATTCAACATAGACAACAATACGGGGTACCCAATCATACAAACTGTATTTGGGCCGTGTCTTGCAGAAGGCAAGAAGGCAACGTATTGGGAGTGTATGCTGAGATGCCTGACCTCTTCGCTATTGCACTTCGAGGAGAAGACCAGCGCGGAGAAGATCATTCTTTCCTATGTTGGGAAGGGAAATGCGGCATGGCTACAGCTGTATGCTTTCTTGTGTGCCCAAACAGGATGCTTGATTACTGGACGCCTTCCGGGCGCCAAAGCCATCAACGCGTTGATTCAGGCGGAGAAGAACCCGGACAACGCACCTGGACAGTTGAACCGGATTATCAATAGGCAGAAGAGGAGCCCCATTGGCGAGGCGACGATTCGCGACATGATGATCCACAAGAAGAGCTTCTTGGTCCTGGATTGGCCCCTGAGGGCCGTCAACTCGAAAGGGAGCACGAAGACCTTCCAGATGATGGTCAACGAACAGGGATGGACAAACATCGAGGAGAGATCATACTATGGGTCGAGTGAGCAAGTCTCCTCACCCAACGACACGTTGAATATCATCTCCCGATTGCAGAAGCTGGATAAGCTCATCGCTGAACGGCGGAGGCGAGACATGGATGACTCACCAATGTCGGTGCACATCTGGATGTCGCTATATGATTGGGTGTGCATGAGAGGATGCGGATGGCAGGTGACCGCCAACCCCATCATCGACTCCCTGCAGAAGGCGATATCTGACCTCGTCAACACATGCAAGGGCCTGGTCGTGGTGTGCGTGAATCGCGATGTTGCTTTCCATGGTGGAAGAGGGGACTTGGGGACGATCGCCAACAAGGTTAGCGAGATCTGCAAGGCGGCAGGCGCGCTGGTGACCGAGAACGATCGCCTGTGGCGCGTGGTCCACGCGCTCACAGGAAAGAACTACAAGATCCCTGGGAGCTCGAACTTGCAACATTTCCTCCTGAAGCGACTGCTGATTGAGAAATCCATCGATGCGGTCGCACCAAGCAACGCGTTTGTGTGTGAGCTGGAGGGGACGTGCATAAACGAGCCCGACCTTCGATTCAACATCCCGAAGAACATGGAGGAATCGAAGGTGAAATTCGAGTACAAGCCGACCTTCACTGCACAGTCGAAGAGGAAACAAGAGCGGCAAGATGAAGGACACGGCGAGCAGGATGCTTTTGGGAAAGCCGATGCCGGTGATCAACGTCTTCGATGGTATACGGTCACGGAGCTCAGCAAGTTTATCTGCGAACTTTGCGCTAAAGAGATGCAGATGAGCAAGTCGAAGGTGCTCGGACCGAAGTCGAAGTACAATCCCTCTTCTTGCGTGAACTGTTGCGCGAACTGGAACGCGGACACGAACGGTATTGCAATGTCTACCGAGGGGAAGAAAATGTACACGCGCCTCTTCGCGGAATGCGTGGTGGCAATCCCCGACCTCAAAACCTCATGGTGGACGTCAACAACATCCAGGCCATGATCACGATCATACGGGAGCTCGCGTATTCGAGGCTGAAGAAGGAGCTTTCTCACGCGGGATTCGTGAGCATGACTGTGGATCAAGCAGCGCAGTTCTACAACAACGGTCACGGGAAGCAATTGTGCGCATCCCGGGATGTGATCGTGTGCAAGAATTCCGAGGGAGTCGAGGAGAGGATGTCCATCTTCTTGATAGGCAAGGATCTCGGCAATGTGGCATATTCGTCATGGATCAAGAGTGTGCTCGACCAAGGAACGATGTATGAACTCCTGGGACAAACCACGAACGAGGAATCCTTGGGAGACGTCGTCGAGATGGTGTTGGGATTCTTTGAGGTGATGTCGTACTTCCAGCACGAACTGCCACTGTGGAAGGATGCATGGAAGATCAAGAGGGAGTTCGAGCAGTCAATAGTGCGACACCTCGCTGGGAACGTGACCCACACGACGGGCCAGAACAGAAAGCGGAACAAACCGTCCGCACAGCTCGGCGTGCCCACGAAGGAGGTGCTTGACATCATGAACAAGGTCAAGCCCAGACATCCACGATCCCTGATCACCGAGCCCTCTGCACAAGGTTCCAAGAGAAAGGCCACGGAGGGCGAAGATGAGGGTCTTGGTCAAGCACCAGACCCGAGTCGAAGTTCTCAAGCCAATACTGAGAAGGAAGACAAGAAGCAGCGTGTGATCGACGGGCGGAGAGCGGCACTAGGATTCCTGGAGTCAATGGAGAAGTGCATGGGAGATATGGGGATCTGTAAGAAGTGCGCGAACCTGGCCCACGACGGTGACTGCAAGGACATTGAGGAGGCAGCTGGAAATGAGAAGGCGATGAAGGTGCTCCGTGAGCTACTCAGCAGTGACCCTGTTTCATCTGATGAAGACATGGGGGATACGGAGGAGCCGTCCTCATCAACGTCCAAGGAAAGAAAGAAAGGAGGACAAGCAGGGAAAGAAACAATTGAGATGTACAGCTACACTATTAATTTGGTGGAGATGGCTGACACGGCTGAGGGAGGAGAGCTACATTGTGGTGGCGTCGACCTCACATACAACCCGTGCGGGGACAGCAGGACATTCAAGAAGACGCTTGAGATGGGATGCGACACCATCCCGTGCTACATCCCGAGTACGGCGACATGATTGATGTGCATATGCCACGGGCATACGCGTCTATTGTTGACCCCAGGTACTTTCCCAGAGGTGCAATCCTTGAGCAAGTGGACGTGATGCAACTTGGCAAGAGTGTCAACTTCTGCATTGCTCCTTTCGACGGTGCTCCACTATGCAGGATTGGTGATGATCGCTCGGTATTTACTACAAGGGACCAAGCAAACCAGCTATCTCACGACCTATGCAGAGTCCTTCGACACAAGATCGGCAATTGCCGAGGAAGTGCTTTCAGGTGCGACGAGGGTGGATGGGTCGACATTGATGCTGTCATTGACGACCGAAACAACGACATATTCCCACCTAACACCTCGAGAGCGAAACGATACATGGGCATCATGGAGGTGATCAAGTGGCAGGAATCCGGAAGCAAGAAATCGAGATTCCAGGTTCTGGCAGCAAGGTTTCCGAGCATCATGAACCCGAACGACACGAGGGCAGCCAGGGAGGAAATGACCAAGGCTGGCGTGGATCGGGACGACATCGACAGGATGTTCAACAGATGCGATGGATGGTACAGACCTTGGTGCATCCGAGTCACAACCGGTCACAGTGATTTTGGATTCATGAGCTCATCCGCACTGGCGAATAGGTATTCCGCAAGAATGGGTGATTCTCTCGGAGGAGCATTCCATGTGACGTATGTGGAAAACCTGCCAAGCATCGTACGCTGTGGGTTAGTCCCCGGCGGAATCGATGGCGGCAACAGGCTAGCACTGCACTTCGGGGCGTTTGCTCCATGGGATGAGATGAACGTGGCGACGAAGACAACGCTACGGAACGTGAGGAGAGGGGATCCGATTGCGATCATCTATATTCCCAGTGCAACCCTCGCGCGGTATGGGGCTGGAGTCGCGGCTAATGGGACTTTCATGGTCTTTGACGTGATCCCGTTCTATGAGGTCAAGTCCATTTGGATTGGCAAAAGCAACGGAGGGAAGCGCCTGGAGTACGCTGACATCAAGAGGGCGTACTCGAAGTGTGTGGAGAACGAGATCTGCCCTGGCTTTGTCAACTCTTCCCAAGAGTCGGCTGCGATGTTCCTCCAGAACGTCGCAAAGATCAGCGAGAGGATGCCGGAGACTGAGACAGGTGCCGATAATCTGCACTACATCGTTGACATGGTTAATCGTGCTTGCGAACTCTATCGAAACAACAAGATGGAAGAGTTCAACGCACAGGTCAACGAGGTCCGGGACGAAGTCAGCAAAGTCGTCATCCTGAATGATGAGACATGGGAAGGACTGAGGTGCCGGATATGTCCATCATGTGCGACCGCGATCCCCACCTGCTTCTGCTTATGCCTGGAGTGCGAGGCACAACTGATCTCCATCGGAAGATACTACATTCACATCAAATCCGATGACGAGGAGGACAACCAAAACCCCAACGTCTCTGGAGATGCCAGGCGTGCACAGGAAGAAGCTAACCACGATGCGGCAGCACAGGAGGATGAGGACGAAGCGGAGGAAGTTCCGGGAGAAGATGACGACATGGACACGCAAGGATATACATCCGGCTATGCGTCAGAAGAAGAAGACAGCGGTTGGCATTACCGCGACACCGATCTGGCGTCACGGGACATTATAAGTTCCCAACGGATGGCGATCTGCCTTGACGAGCCGCGTGAGGCTCAGTACATGGCAGGATTTATCGCACTCCAGCTGTCCAAGATGTGGGGGATGTTTGAAGGTGGTGAGGAGAGAACGATGAATGCCGGACTCGAAGGGAATCCGGGCTGCCCTTATCACAATGACTTCAGGAGGTACCCCAACATCACCGAGCATGATCAGGAAGGTATACTTTTGCCATCAACAATAACGAAGATTTCTCAATCGGAGAATGTTCGGACAAGAGCCTTCCGATCGGTTGAGGAGCGTGACGAATATATTCGTATGATGGTGAACAAATGCGAGGGACTATACACATTCTACAAGCTGTGGATTGCAGCAAGAATCCTCGATGTCACCAAGGAAGAAATGAAGCTCCTGGTCAAGGACCGAGTGCACCCGGTGGGTGATATTATTTTCAGATGTTTTGCACTAGCTTTCAACTGTAAGTATATATCATTCGTGAGGGATGGCCTAAACCTTGGCAAGCATGGTTACGCGGTCAACGTGAGCGCCATCATCTCGGCCATCGACCCGAACAAATGCGACACACCCCTGCTGGATTGGTGCCTTCGGAAAGGGCACTGGTTGCCAGAGGACTACAACAAGAAGTGTGTCCGGGCACGAGAAGCCCAGAAGAACTTGGACGAGGAGTTCCGCCGACGTACCCATAGGCTGTCCATTGGGGACAGGTATGCTTCGTGAAGATGATGATTGCGGTACGATGTGGGCCAGTCCCCATCTGTTACTTGCGTCACATCGACACTGTTTCGGTGGAACGACTTATGTCATGATTTATATTCATGTGTCCAAGATGATTGGATGTGTACATGGTTACATATTCCGACGACTATGACGCTCTGGATATTCATGGATGGAACTATTACCTTATAGATGATATCTTTTCATTATTTATGCATTGTCCATGGTATCTGGAATGGCTATGATTTGCATTGATTACTCACCGATGTTTCTTTGCCGGAGATATGCAGACCGATCACAAGCGGGCGCGCATGGTGGACATTTGTGGCCAACCCATTTATGGATGACAGCTGCGCGATGCGCAAATGCGGCAGCTGGAATGTTCACTGGCGGTCAAGTGAAGTGGCCACAGTGTATTATATACACCTGCATATGGATGTGTGCTTCGATTGGAGGATGAATGTTTCACTTTTCGTACAATCGAACCCGGCATGTTTCACAGCGAATGAACGGTGTAGTGATAGCAAGTAAAAGAATGCACGACACGATTTCGTAGTTGAAGCCGTGGCCAGTGGAACGTTTTGTGGTGTTTGGACCGCATGATGAACAATGCGACCCAAATGGGGGATGTTAAAACCCTCTAGGCCCCGTGCCGAAATTGGGTAGCTGTTCTGAGGTCCTTGTTGGTGTTGCTTCCCAAGTTCCATTGATCGCCATTTGGCTCAAGACACATTTGAGGTTCAAGATCTGATGTGTGACTGCAGACCTCCGTGATCGGCATCAAGAGCAAAACAACTGCTTGCGCTGCATTGTCAGGACTACCGGTGTAACTATCATTCCTTCTTCCTTACAACGTTTACACGGGTTCGGCTATAACGGCATCGTCCGTATACACCTTTCTACGTGGTTGGTATTAAAGCTTGAGGGTTCGGTGCACAGCGTCCCACGGGACGTCACCTTGCCGTCTCTTGACAGCATCAATGTCAGCTGCAAGCTGTCTCGCATGAGGGCAGGCCTGGAGTGAGCGAGTTTGCTGAATTATTTGTTGATCCCTTTCAGTGTTACCCACCTACCTCAGTCAGTGACAAAGCACATTGAATTGATGGGGTTCAGACAGAGCTCTCAACGAGCACAAAAATTCATTTGCTTGTCACACCCAGGGTCTGATGCCCAGAGCGACTGCTGGCGCTGTCTCAGGGCTGGCACACTGTACCTCTCAATGTTCCTGACACGCTTTCTGCAGGCCATCACAGTTGGCTGCCGGCAGAGCCAGAACAGAGCCAGAACAGCTATTATTGGCTCTGTCAATGAATGACTGACTGCAAGCCCTAGGGTAATTTCTGTGCTGTGCAGAAACATGACCAATCAACACCAAACCAAGCCCCCAAGTCATGTGTCCCAAAGACATCATGTCATGTGACAACCCAGGTGAGGATGCTGCTGACTGTCAGGCCTTCCGAGCAACCAGCCTGTTGCCCCACGATAGGCAAGGATGACCATGACAACCTGCACAGAGAGTAAAGTAAAGACAGACTGCAAAGGAAAGGCTCATAATCTACTGGAGTTACCTCTAAACTCGCCAAACCTGATTCATCTGCAAACCATTTCTGACCAATCCCTTTTTAAGGGCATGGCTTGGCTTGTGCAACTGTGTCATGTGGCATTTGTCATTTGTTGGAAGTTTTTTTTGCAGAACATACACTACGAAGGCTGGAAAAGAGGAAGCAGGGAAGCTAGCAATGACCAGCGACAGGTTTCTCAAAACCCATTCCATGTCTCGGTCTGGCATGTGACACACATGAACTGCACAAAATGGCCCAATGTTTGGTGACAATGTGCCCAAACAACTTGCTACCTCATCTTGGACTCCGGGTTTGCTGGTAGAATCTGTCCATATTGTAAGCCAACAAAGGTCAATGCACACATCAAGGCCCTAAGGGCAAGGGCCACCTGAAAGCCTCAAGCCCCACAAGACTGGGCCCCCCCGCCTTGTGGAAGTCAAGTCACTCAAGCCCGCTCAAGACAAGTTCGACTCATGCCACATACCCTGTCACATGCAACATGATATGACATGTCAACTGAAAACTGAACACATTTCAACACCTCACACCTCCCAAGCGACATTTGCCCGAGTGGGCAGCTCAGGCTACCACATGAAAGCCCATCCTAAAGCCAGGCAAGTGCGATTTGCAAACGAGCTGACAAGAGAAACCGCCAGCAAAGTGACAAACAACTGGGCAGGCACCTCAAGGACAAGTGTTCAACATCCACATGCATCAAGACTGCAACTGACAAGCCAATTTACTACTCCTACATACTGAAGTTTATGCGGCTTGCCTGGAAGCGGATTATGTACTTGCAGCAATTGCAAACAAGTGTTTAAGATCTGAGACATCCCAAAGCCAAAGCCAAATGGTTAAGCAAGAACTTTGATGCACTCTTCACAGAAACCAAGTGTTGTTTGCTTGTAAGCCACGCCACCTTGTAGGTAAACCCCTTGCACCCTTGTGTTACTCATATTTGGGTCAGACAATTCAAGGAAGTGCCTTGTAAGTCACACAAGCCTCAGGACAAACATTCAACGCTGGCAAGCAAAGCTGCCTCAGCGCATTCACATACTGGAACATGAGGGTGGAGCAGGACTGTAGTTATTAGTTCACATTAGGACCCCCCAATGCAAGCAATGCCTCCAGCAAGGTGAGCTATGACCACACAAAACAAAGCTGAGCAGGCAGTGTATTATATTCCTGCAAGTTGGTAATGACAACTCAGAGCAGCTGCTTACAAGAAGTGGCGTAGCAACATCGAGCTGTTGGCCCTGCAAAGCCTTTCCCATGTGCAGCACACATGACATGAAGTATCTGTAGCAAGTAGCCATATGACATTGTCACTGCATCGCTGCTGCTGCTGAGTCTTGCACCTCACTTAGCCAGACCTGGCGAGCAGTTTGCAAAGTAGAAAAGGGTCCTTGCAGAACAAACAATCGATCAACATAGGATGCCCCCAAACAGACTCACCGCCACCAAGATCGCTTTGATCCAAGGTTCATGTGACACATGAAATGTGTTGGCACTAGTAGTCAGTTGTTTTTTTTCGCACCAAGCCAAAAGTCCCTTTCTGTCACCCAAGGGCACTTCCAAAAACACACAGTCACATGTCTCGCGACTCTACTCAATTGCTGCTACTGTCAGCAGATGCAGGCGCAGGGCGAGACAGCTCTGGCTCTGCCGGGATCATGAAGAAGCCACTCTGCTTAAATGAGATCGTGCCATCGCTGCCTGTCATGTCTAAAACGGTGAAGCAAGACATGTCAATGTCGCAAAATTGAATTGAGCAGGCACTTGTTTCCCAAACTGGAATGCTCAACATTGATGACTTAACATAACCATCAGTGGCAAGCATCCTAGCAAAGTGAAAGTAGCTACTACCCTGCAAGGCACTGATGACCCACACATCATCCGAATCGCCAACGCTCGGGACAATGTGGTAGAACCGTCCACACACTGGAGCAACAACATCAAAGACCGCGTCCTGGCAACAATTGTCCATACTCACTGACTATTACTGGCAACACAAGCCGCCAGCCCAAACAGCATGTTGCTGAGACACAAGTCATGGCATCATAAGGCAAGAGCCAGAATGGTTACCTGGCCTACTAAGACAATCTCCAGCAGAAAACTGCTCCTGACGGTTCAAGGCGTCGACCAGCTGCTGGCCATCGAGGTCAGGATTCTGCTGCGACATCTTGAGCAAGTGGGTTGCCATAAACTTCTTTGTTTCATCCCACAAGTGCCTAAGTGTGGTCTGCTGACACAAACATTTCGTTATTAAGTCTGTTCCATGCAAAGCAGATGAGTTTCTTGTCACAGTGTGGGCATGCATTCAACAGCACATGCACAAGGAGCAGTTACAAGAAGCTGACACAAATTTGTAGAAACATTCAGCTGTGTGGCGAGAGTGTCACATTTTGCGGGATCTCGTCCATGGGAACTTTGATGCCGCCATCCATGCTTAGTTCACAACATGTTTGGTCTGATGTTTCTAAGATCGCCAGCAACACAAACCCACATTGAATCATGTGTGAGCCTTGTGGGAAACAGCTAGCTTGTTTTACAGAACACACTTCAACCAACATTGATGCCACATGATGCAATCAACCTGCATTTTTTGCATCATGATTCATGATCACACTGTGCAGCCCCAAACAAATAAAGCAAGGCGCTGCACTGCGCCGCGAGGGAACTGCTCATTGGCAGAAAAATGCCTTGTCACAAATGCCAGCCTTGGCCACTGTGGACGTCGCAGAAGCATTCTCTACTTGATCCCAAGAAAACAAGTAGCAGCTGGAACATTTGACATTATAATGAGGGGCCTACACAAACAGAAAACAAACTAAGGAGTGCACTTGTCCATGTGCTGCATGATGCTGCCATGTGCAGACTCAAGCTGGGCCTTCAGCAAGGACTCCATGTACGCCGCCGAATCACTAAATGCATCACCGCCCTCACCAAGCACTGCAAATGCACTCAGCCTTGCATGCTCACCAAGAGCACTTGCGTCAGCAAACACAGGCCAGACACCAGGGCAAAGTGGCTGACTGGGCATCACTGCAAGTGCAACTTCCAAACACAAGCGAAACAGCACAACCAGTGGCAGAGCCCCAAAGCTGCAGCAATCACACAAAGGCAGTGCATGTGTTCAAGTGCCAGGCATTCCCTGTTTTGCCTTAAACAGGCCAGAGATGCCTGCCTCTTCTGTGCAGAGCGCAGTCAGAAAATTGCGCGAGCCAAGAAGCGGGCAATGCTAGGCAGGTCTAGCCACAAACAAAGGCCCGGCCGATCAAAGCTATTGGGATTTTAAGGGCGCAGCCCGCTTGAGGACAAGTGCCAGCCAATGCAACGAATCAAACAACATCCCAGGGCCAAACAACGCAAATCCTGCTAGTTGCTGATAGTGTTGTTTGCTGCCCATTTTATGTGACAGCACATGTCTCCAAGCAATGCTTCACTCAGGTTCACAGCTCAGTTCCACTTCTGTGCGTTCTGTAATCCCCTACCTGGGCCTGTTCCTCTTTCTTCATTTCCCTACAAAAACACATATTCCAAACTCCCCTCCCCCCACTATTCTACACTTTGCTTTCCACATCTATATTGCGCCCCCCACATCTCCTCACTTATTCAATTGGTTTTCTATCTTGTCCAATGTTTTTCTCACTTTATCCCACTTTATCCCACTTTATCCAACTTTATCCCACTTTATCCCACTTTAACCCACTTTAACCCACTTTAACCCACTTTAACCCACTTTATCCCACAATTGCACATTTTATCCCATAATTTCACATTTTTTCACATAAAACATGTAGGCCCAAAACCTCACTGATCTAAACCCTCAAGGATCCAACCTCAATAGCGAGGTTAGTGATGTTCTGTTCTGTTTTGTCTGTGTTGTCTGTCTGTCTGTCTGTCTGTGTGTCTGTGTTTGTGTGTCTGTGTGTCTGTGTGTCTGTGTGTCTGTGTGTCTGTGTGTCTGTGTGTCTGTGTGTCTGTGTGTCTGTGTGTCTGTGTGTCTGTCTGTGTCTGTGTGTCTGTCTGTCTGTCTGTCTGTCTGTGCCTGCCTGCCTGCCTGCCTGCCTGCCTGCCTGCCTGCCTGCCTGCCTGCCTGCCTGCCTGCCTGCCTGCCTGCCTGCCTGCCTGCCTGCCTGCCTGCCTGCCTGCCTGCCTGCCTGCCTGCCTGCCTGCCTGCCTGCCTGCCTGCCTGCCTGCCTGCCTGCCTGCCTGCCTGCCTGCCTGCCTGCCTGCCTGCCTGCCTGCCTGCCTGCCTGCCTGCCTGTTTGTCTGTCTGTCTGTCTGTTTGCATGCTTGCTTTGCTTTGCTTTGGTTTTCTTTGCTTTGCTTTGCTTTGCTTTGCTTTGCTGTGCTGTGCTTTGCAAGGAAATCACATTTTGCCATTGAGTGATGATCCACATGTCTATGCCTGCACCGCGGCTGCTGCTACCAAATGTTTATGTGGTGAGTAACTTGACATTTATTTGATTACCGATGGTGCGGATGTGCCGTCCAACATGAGCCAACATCGTTGCTTGCAACGTGTGGCAGTTCATATTTGCAAAACATATGAAGTGCACGAAACAACTTCGCTGACAAGGCGGGGTCATCGTGCCCAAACCGTATTCCGTTGAAATGCTTTCAGGACTTGTTGGTTTATCCCAAGGTTGACTGCAGTTTTTGTTTCTCTTCTTTTTTTTGTTTCTTCTTCTTTTTTTGCAACACCTTGTTCTTTTTGTGACCCACGGAACTTGGATTGGAACTATTCGGACCAGCACGCAACACTGCAATCCCCAGCATTGGGAAGGACTCAGGCAGCACCATGAATTTTTGGCCTAGTCTGGGTTCCAACGTCTCTATCGGATCCCATCTAAGCGGAGCTCTCCAGGTACGTGCCCATGCTGCATGTGGCCAATTTGACTTGTGGTTGGCAAACGGCGTTTGGAGAGTTGGTGTCAGGGGCATGTTTTCGGGTCTGCCAACGCAAGGAAACCACATTTTTTTACTGCCAATGGAATTTTGGATCGAAGAGCATGTGAGTTGCCGTTTGAAAGCCTGTGTCAAAATGCAATTGAAACCAGTCCTTTGCGTCCTTCAGGCTAATGTTAACTTCCGATCTATTCCAGGAACCACCTGTTCAGTATCTTTCCCAGATCCAAAGCTAGCACTCATGTCCGGAAACAGCGCGCGTTTCAGCTTGCAGCTATGTTGCCACTGCCAACTAGTGAGTTTTTTGCCCACAAGCCAGACTTGCAGCAGGAGTTGGTCACATCATCTTAAGATATGCCATTTATGTTTTGGCCAAGCCAGCAACTGAGAGGGGCAGGTCTTGCACGCACTCGTCGAGCCGCGATTCATTGTGCACGATCCGCCTTTTACTGCACGACATCACGACGACGGTGGCTGGTAGGCATGCACTCGAGGATGCACGTGGCAGGATTGATACCGTCGCGGTGAGGCACAAATCAGATGCCGAGTCAGCTACAATTTTGCGAATCTGAAAACGCTTTCATCGGTGGATGACTTGCGTGTGTTGCCTCAGCCACAACGGCAGGCTTTGGCCAGCCGGCCAGGTGGTCTGTAGCTCTTAGACAGCGCTTTGGCAATTAACGGATTAGACCTTTCATTTGCAAGATTGATAGGAAAGATGCAACGGGTTCTTCATTTCCGTCACAGGGATATGTATGTATAGGGGCAAGTTGCGAGGTGCAACACCCTGCGCCTGACACGCAACCGCAGCGTACCAGTGTCTCGTCTCTGGTGCTCCCTACACCGTAATGCAGCGCGGCTGTTTTGTTGTAATTCTTGCTCAGTAGTGTATGTTCGTTTCTGCAACGCTTAACCGTGGCTTAACCCTTGCCTTGCTGACTGACAACTAGCCGGCTTGCACTCCGTACTGCTCAGTTGCTCGACAACGTTCTTGTCGGAAGTCGCCCAAACATGTCAGAACAATCCAACTAGACATTTGAAGTCAATGCGCTAGTTTTCACACTTTGCCAGACTGTACCCAGGCACAGGGGGTTTGCCAAGGCCACGGCATCGGATGTTGTAGCAGAAAAAAGGTCTTCGGCGCGTTGTGGAACAAATACCAGTATGAAGTGCATTGCTCCACGGACTAGAGCCATGGGGTTCCTGTTGTACAAACGACAGAGCCAACATTTGTTCAGTTCGCTCGGCACATGGTTGCGATGCGCCAAGGGAGGACTGCCTTAGTCTGCCACAGTTGGTCGCGATTGCTCCCGCGCAAGTGCGCCACGCACGCGACATTTTGCGCCCGGCTCCCTGCAACTTGCTCCGGAACGTGCCACTTTCCAGCACAAGCTGCAGCTTCGCCGGGCGCCATTGCCGTTGGGCGGCCTTGGCTTGTGTTTGGCTGCGTGCGCTCCAGGCTTCGTTTACCAGCAAGGATCTCGCATTTGCTTTGCCGGCGGCGCCGTTTCCGAGGCACCGAAATTGCCCAAGCCGGCCAAGGAAGACTGATTGTGCGAACGCTGGGGCGCAGGATGAGGCTGCCGCTGCCCATCGCTCCCAACCAGCAAGGCCAACGGCAAGCAAACGCGCGCACTGTGGCAGCCCGGGACAGCAGGCGACTCCGAACAAGCGACGCGCGTCGTGCAGTCAAGGGTTGACGAGTGCTGCATAGATCCTGCCACCGCCCGAGACGTCCCAGCCAGGGACCAAGTTCATCTCGGAGAGGCGGACGTTCTACGAGACGTGGCCCGGCCTCGCGGCAAACCCGTGCGAGCAAGGCTCTGGAGCACGGCGCGTCGAACGTTGGACCGCATGGGCAGTGCAACAAGTAAGTGTATTGGGGCGTGGTGAGGGTGGTCAAGGCCTGGCTCCGTGACCTGTCACACTCGGTAAGCCCACTGACACCTAGAAGACGGTGGCCTCCAAAAAGCAGGGGTGGGGTGCCTGAAAACCTTGTGTCCAGCGGACGGGCCGCAGTCAGCTTCTCCACGCCGGTGCCGCTTGCCGCCCTTTTCGACCAGCTCCCCGGCCTGCCGGATCTCCAGGCCGCTGTTGTTGCTGCCTTCCCGCGCCTCTGCCCACTACGCGTCCTGTCCCTGAGCGGACGCGAGCTTTGCACCTCCAGCGCCTGGCGCTTCCTAGTGGACCTTCTGCCCGACACTGGTGCCAGCACCGCCGGGTGCAGCTGGCCGCCAGCGCCCGGAAATGAAGGCTTTATACCTTCTATTTCGAATATCCTCAGTAGCCTGTATCATCCTTATATCAATATCAACCTACATGGTATTCATGGGTCTGTCCTATATTGTAATACATCCTTATTGTTTTCCTGTGCCTATTCATTGACAGTGTGGTCCCTGCCATCATTAGGTATGAACTATTTGTACATTCTTGCCACTCCGTTTGACGCAGTGTTCCGGCCCTTGTACGGAGAAACCCACACGTCCTTGAACCAAGCTAACGCTCGAGTGTGGTTTGTGTTTTTGCTGTTTTCCCCCCGCTTCTCCGGGAGGCCGGGGCCCGCGCCGCGACCAATGTTATGTTGCGCGACCTCAACCTCGGCATGACGCTCATTGATGGGCGACGGTTCGAGTTTGGCGCACACGGGCTGCGGCGGCTGCCCGCAAGCGCGGTGCGCGCACCTCGAGTTTTGGTACGCGTCGCCTTCCCCTGCTGGAGCTCAGTAGCGCGCGGCAGGGCATTGGCCAGTCCCAGCGGCCCACGCCATCCGTCGCTCGGTCGTGCCTGAGTGACGCATTTTCGCGCCGACACCGTGGCGTCACAGCACAGTGCCTGCCCCCAAGGGGAAACGCCATAACTGACCAGGTCCAAGCGGCGCAGCAGTGGTGTGGGCGTGCTGTGGCACCACATGGCTTCCGGGGCCCAAAGCCTCACGCGCAACCCGCGCTTATCTTAGCGCGCCGCGCGAACAGACCAGTCCGCGGACAGACAGGGGCGTGATCCCCGAAAGCGTCAGCGACGCCGCCACAGCCGGGCCCTTTGCCGCCACTGGCGTCAGCGCGGTAGACGCATCAGCCGTAATGGCTATCAGCCAGGCTCCAGCCTCGGCCCCCGCTTGGGACCTGAGCAACGTCTTCAAGGAGGCGCCGCAAACTGGTTGCAACAAACTGGGCACCTGCGGAACGCAAGCGCCCAACGCCTGATGTAGGCTGCACTCGGGACGCCCCGCGTCCGTGGGGCGCTGTGTGCGCACGAGCTGGGGCAAGCTGGCGCAGGAAGTCTGCAGCCTAGCGCACACCGGCTTCAACACTACAAGCCGGCATCGTGATTCAAGAGCAAACAATTCGAGATACGTGCGCTCCTTCGCCTTCCGCGCCGCGCAAAAGGCCGCTCGGCCGTGGTGGCGCCGTGGCGCAGACGAAGTACAAAGGTTGCGCCAACTGCAAGTTCGGGCTCCCGCCTGATCCATCCCCACCACGCCTAAAAGAAATCGCCCGCGCGTTCAATTCCAAGGCCCCTCCGCGGGTGTGCGCGTTGGCTTTCCCCCGCGCGGCCGGCTGCGCAAGGCGAGCCCGACCTCGCCGATGTCCTTGCTTTGGCTGGCCCGTCCGGGCCCAGCCTTCTGCCTTTGCGCGGCTAGTCGCCACATCGGCGCGCGCGCTTCGTTCGCCTTTCTCGGCGGCCGTTTCGGGTGGGGGGGGTTGAGGGTTCCCTGGGTCTCACTGCCGCTGGACGGAAAAAGGCGTGCAACCAAAACAAATATATATATATATATATATATACATAGGGGGCGCAAGCAGTTTCAAATGGGACCGTGCAGTACAAAAGGACTTGCAAAGTGAGTCCGCGCAAAAGAATCTGTTGTTGAAGGCGCCCCAATAACCGAAATTCCGAGGCAGCTGCGCACCGCTGCCAGAGCCACTTGCAACACGCAGCTTGCTGACATGAACCTGCATGTCAATGATGGTGCCCTGGGGTTCGTCCGGGGCTTTGCGCGGTGTCGCAGCTTACGGGCCCCCGCTGCTGCGCGCAGGCCTGCAGCGCAATGTGGCAACGGCGCTGGTGGGCGCAGCTTTCGGTCGCAGTGCAGCAGGCCGTTGGGTCGACTGCCTTGGGCCCCGCGTGGCCGGCGCCGGCGCAATGCCCAGCCTGCACGGGTCGCCGCTCGAGCGCGTGCTCTGCCTTGCTGCAGATGCTGGCGTAAGCCGTTTGCCTCTGCGCGGCAGAGCGGGCGAGAGTTGCTGCCCACCCTGGCTCCGGTCAGGCCGGGGCTTGGCTCACCGCCATCCCGACTGCCGCTGTCGTTGGCATATGGGTTGTGTGGTGGTGCCGGGTGCCTGGTTGTGGGGCAGTGCTCGATGTCCTCAGCGACCATGCTGCTGCGTGTTCCCGCAGCGGTCTTCTTGCCCGCCGCCCCCCCCTCATGTTGTTTTTTTTCTTCTTTCTCACGCCTTTTTGCACCTGGAGTCTCAGCTCGTCGGTGCTTACGGGGCCGGGGGCCAGCTCCCCTCGTGCGGGGCAATGCCGCGCCGGCAAGCGGGACACATCTGGCGCGTCAAGGAATCGCCGACGCGGGGGAGCCTCCGCCCCGCGCACCCCTTGTGCGCATCGTGCCCGGAGGCTGTCCACGACGCCCGCCACGCCTGCTCGCTCTCACAGGCCTGGGCGGCCTGGAGAAGTGCCTCCCACCAACGGCTTGGAAATCCAAAAACCGGGAACGCCACTCAGGCTTGGTGAGCCTGTGGGTGCCAGGGCGCGGGGTAGCAACAACCAAAGAGTCCAGGCCCGGGTGTTTTTTTTTTTTTTCTCCCTCCACCGCGCCCCCCCATTAGGGATGCCTCCGGGCACAGGAGGGCTTGAAGGAAGGCTGTTGGTGAACCGGACAGCCTCCGGGCATGATGCGCACAAAGGGTGCGCCCCTCACCGGCAAGGCAGGCGGGAGGCGAGGGGCGGAGGCTCTGCGTCGGCAAGCAGGGCTGTAGGGGGGCAGCGCCGTCCACATTGGAGAGGCCGGGCCCGGCCGTCCGGCAAGCTCATCCTGAGGCCCGGCCGCATCAATGGCTTGCAGGGCAAGTGACAGAACCGTTCGGAACGGGCCACTTGGCGACCACCGAGCAGTTTGCAGAGCGGCTGAAGCCCGTGTCACGTGCAACACTTTCGTGCGCGATCTGAATGTGGCGGTCGCCTCGTTTTGATGACCGCGGCATCGAGGTCATTGCCAACGGCTAGCTCTTGTGGAAAGGAGCGCAGCTTGCGGTCGAGACGACCGTTGTGTCGCCACTGACAGCCAGTGGCGCGGCCCGTTCCCTGCGAGACCCTGCCCGGCTCATTGCTTTGCAGGAGAACCGGCATCGCAAGGAATCCACCTGAAAGCAACGCCCGTTGCCGCCTCGTTGTCCTCGGCTGGTTTGCTTTCGGCACCTGCCTCCACCCCCTTTCCCGAGAGCCTGACTGTGCAGCAAGTCTTGTCCCAAAACCCGCGCCTCCGGGCACAGGAGGGCTTGAAGGAAGGCTGTTGGTGAGCCGGCAGACAGTGGAGCCCATGCAGCCAGCTTTGGCGCGGACGCTGCCCCAGAGGGCGTTGGCGCGGACTCTGCCCCAGAGGACGGGCCTGACGAGCAACCAAGCGTGCGGGCTCGCGCCACACCGCAGCCGGTGCTTGCGGCGGTGGGCCCGCCCGTGCAAAAGGCGGGCGCCGTTGAGCCGGACGACGCGGTGGCGGCAATGGCTGCCGCGCTGGCCGCGCCGCGCCGCCGCCGCCGCTGCCCGCGCCAGCCAAGGCGTGAGCCGGGCGAGGCTGGCGCGCAGCCCGCGCAAGTCCCCGTCGCCGCCGCCGCCGCGCGACGCGCTGGAAGCCATGCATGATGTAGACCTGGCCGCGGAACTGCGCAAGAGGGTATACACCATATTATCAGATATGTATGTATATACGTAAAGATGTTTAAGGGCTGATTCGGGTAGCCCAATTCCTTCTTGGGGCCCTAACAACCATGCGAGCCAAACAAAGACTTGCTCAGTGCTCAGTCTCAGTAGTGCTAAGCCATACAGTAGGGATATGTTGCTTCTTTTTTCTGGGTCGTTTCGTTTCTCGGGGCCGCTGCCTATCCAACCAGCAAGTAATCCTCTCGGCACCATACTGATGGGCGGTGGCGACATCCATGGCCGTGTGCGCGGCGCCTTGAAGAACGCCATGGCTGCTGGCTTGGCAGAGGTGCAGCACGACCCCGGCGCCAGCGACGGATGGAAGCTGTTCCTCCTCGCTCCGCGGATGCTACTGCACCGCCGGCGGGGCGAGACCCGCATCCAGCATGACGAGCTGGATAGGCGCGTGGCCTTGCTGGGCAACCGCGGCGGCGGCGGACGAACCGCATCCCAACTCGCGCGGACACGCTTCGGCGAACAACGACAGCCAGCGCCGCGCGGAACGAGCCGCAGCGCTTGCCCATCTGGGCGAGTTCTCGGCAGCTAGCGCTGCGCTCACCGCGTCGCCCATAGCGCCCGCGACGCGAGACACACCTCGAGCTTTGCGTGACCCCGACCGTCGCCCTCCGCAGCGGCAGGTCCCGCTGCCGGAAGGCCTGCGCGACAACTTGCCCGCCCCACTCGCCTTGTGCCGGAAGCGCTTTCTGCAGAACGTGCGTAGCAGTCGCCGGGGCGCGAGGCGCTCCGTGTCCTCGTCGACGACGAGGCCAGCGCCGAGCTCTTGTTCCGCGCCGCGGAACAGCTCGCGACTGCCGCGGTGCCGCCGCTCGTGCTCGCGGGCGTGCGCTCGACGGCGGAGTGCGCGGCCTGGTCATGAGCGACGTGTTCCGGCGCGTCGTGGCGCGGGCGCTCGCGCAACAGCACGCAGGCGCCTTCCAAGCGGCTTGCAATACGCGCTTCGGACTCGGGCCGGCGCCGAATCCCTTGCCCGGGCTGTGCGGGCGGCCTGTGAAGCCGATGGGCGCACCACCGTGCTCAGTGTGGATGGGGTCGGGGCGTTTGACCACATCTCACGGGCCAGCATGTTGCGCGGCCTGCGGTGCGATCCTCGCCTGGCAGCCTTCCTGCCGTTCGTAGCCCAGTTCTACGCTGAGCCGAGCACGTACCTCTTGTATGATGAGGACGGGGTCGCGCACGACATAACGCAGGCTGAAGGGGGCGAGCAGGGCGACCCGCTCATGCCGGCTCTTTATGCCCCCGGGCAGCATCAGGCGCTTCTCCAGGCGCACAGGGTGTTGCGCCCCGGCGAGGATCTCTATGCGTTCTTTGACGATGTCTACGTGACGTGCACGCCCGACCGCACCGGGCCGCTCTCCGATGCTTTAGGCATCGCCTTGTGGGAGCGCGCCAACGTTCGCCTCCACTTGGGCAAGGCACGGGCATGGAACGCAGCGGGCGAGGAACCCAGCTCGCTTCTGCTCACGCTTCCCCCCGAAGCGCGCTCCGCCGCTTGGACAGGCAATTGGGCGCGCGCTCCAAACCAACAAGGGCTTGCCGTGCTGGGCACGCCGGTGGGGCATCCGGAGTTTGTAGCCCACAGCCTCCAGGACATGCGTGTCAAGCACGATGCGCTGCTACGGCGCATCCCGTCTGTGCCCCACCTGCAAAGCGCATGGCTCCTCCTCCTCTTGTGCGCGCATCCGCGCAGCAACTACTTGCTGCGAGTGCTCCCGCCCGCCGAGACGGAGGCGTACGCGGAGTCGCACGACAGCGCCATCATGCAGTGCCTCCAGCACCTGCTTGGTGACCCGGACTTCGCCCGTGACCCGCGCCAGCTCCAGGGTGCCCGGGTGCCGCGCGCCGATAACCGGCATGGAGTCGGCCCAGGACGCCCAATACGCCGCGAAGCGAGACGCGGCTGCCGATCTGAGCCCGAGCCCCCCGAACCGCAGGGGGAGCTGTGCACGCCTGGCTGCGCAGATGCTCGCAGGGCTGGCCAACCCAGCAGGCTCTCTCGCCACGCCATCGATGCGCGCGGCCGCGCACGCGGAGGAGGTGTTGCGGACAGCTGGGTTCGCTGCGCCGCCGTGGGCTGCGCTGGTGGGCCAAGGGTGCCCCCGCAGCGGCATGCCCGAGGCTCCAGCGGCAGCGGCAGGCGCAGGCGACGGAGCAGGACACATCGAAACGTGTCGTCCTGAAGCCTGAACTCGTCGCGAGTCGGCAGCGCGGCAGCGGCAACGCTACCGCCCGGCCCAGCTTGAGACAGCAGCAAGGCCCGAGACGCTGGATCGAGTTCGGTAAATAGCGTCTCGAGGGCCTTCCGGTCCTGGGCGCAGGCGGCCTGCTGCCAACCTCGCGCGGTGTCCCCGAAGCTGGCAGACAGTTCGTCCGCTCGGTGACCACCGGACTGCTTGCCCCACCGCTGGCGTGCTCGTCCGCCGCGCGGGCCCGCTCGAGCGCGCCGTCGCCTGGGTTTGTCGCGAGGCTGGCGCGCGGGTAGCGACGAACGTTTTCCTTCGCGACCTCAACCTCGGCATGCCGTTGTCCGACGGGCGACGGCTCGAGGTTGTTGCGAACGGGCTTCCCGGTTTCGGCGGCGTACAGGTAGCGATCGACGCGACGCTTGTGAGCCCAGTGCGGCGCGATGGGACCAACCGGCGTTGCCCTGCGGGAGGCAACAGACCACAAGCGCCGGAGCACCTACCCGGAGTTCCGGGGTGCGGCGCGGTGCCGCCTCGTTGTCGTTGCCCTCGAGGTTGGGGGGCGCTGGGGGGACGAGACGGAAGCCTTCCTGCACCGCCTCGCGGGGGGCAAGGCCCCCGCCAGCCCCGAAGACCAGCGTGGAAAGGTTGCCGTCGCGTACGCGCGCCGGTGGGGGCAGTTGCGCGCTCGCGGCCAGCCTGAGCTCGCTTCCTCCCGACGCTGGCGACGCCGCTGCCGGGGCGCCGCCGCAGGGCGACGTCGTCTGCGACGCCCGCTGGGCGCCGGACTCGTGAGAGCCCTTGTGTTTCACCCCGGCTGGATGGAAAAAGGCGTGTGGGAAAAAAATCGTCCTTCCATGCAATCAAATGCTGAGATGAAATGCATGTCATGAGACCACAAGATATAGAGAGTGGAGATGTGGTGTCAAAATATGAAGGTAATAGACGTGGAATAGCCAAGAGACGGAAGGAATAGGGATTGGGAACGTCCGGAGAAAGCGAGTCAATGGGAACGTGCGGATGGACGAAGGAATGTCATTTTTTTGATTTTCTATTTTCTCTTTCTTTATCATTCATTTTCATATTCTTATATTTGGTTTTCTTTTAATTGTCGTAATAATCTCTAACCAACCGTCCCAGCGAGGGGCAAACCCGTCGTGGTTCCGCCACTGGGCTGAAGCGGTTGCCGCATCCAAAAGCAAACGCGCGAAAAACCATGAATGCGGGGGAATTTTTGGATGCCAGACCTGTGAAACAGCGCGCGTTCCGCGAACGCCATGGGCCACGTTTGCCCTGCTGCCAAGGCGCGCCTCGGTCGCCTCCCACGAATGTGATTTTTTGTTTTTGAGTCGCGCGCCCTTTTCCACCGGCTCCGTCCCCGAAACCCTTCCGGGCACTGGGCGGCTTTGCTTGCCAGGCACGGCGCGTGCGTCTGGTAGCTCAGGAAGCTCCGGTCTCACGCAGCCCGTTGTTCCACAAGGGTATTTCGACATTGGGAGGCTTGTTGCGGCGGGCCAAGAGGGCGATCAAGGAGACTTCCTTGGCGTGCGGGGCTCACTTGCGGAAGTCCAGGCCTGGAACCCAACGAGTTGCTGTCGGCTTACCTGGAGGATGCTTACTTCGCCCGGCCGGAACGCATCCGCTTCTTTTTGGTCGCTAGTCCGAGGCTTTCTGGCGCCGTGCGTGAATCCGCCTGAACCACGCTGCGGGTTTGGAGCGAGGCCTCCCCTTGCTTAGCCCCCGGCCAGCAGGGCCTCCGTGTGCTCGGCGTTCTCCCAAATTCGTCGCAGCGGAGCTCGATGCGCTCGCAGCGAGCTGCCAGCGCGTGCTGCTCGCTTTTTTTTCTCCACCGTGTATGACGTGCGAGCTTCTTGGCTGCTTTTGCTGTTTTGCTCCCTCTGCAGCTTCGTGGCTCGAGAGTTTTGGAGAAACCATGGCTGGCTGGCAAATATCATTGTATTTTCTTGCGTTGTGGTCAGAAGGTACGTCTTCGGAAGTGCTTCCCGCCGCAGCAAACTGGACGGCGACTGGAAACGGGCAGCCCCTCGTGGCGCCTTGGCCAGCCCTTTCGCGCAGCCAAAATCGAATTCGCAAAGCGTTGGCCCCAAGCTCCGCCCGAATTGCATCGTTCCTTCGCGTACCTTGAGACGCAAAGGATCATGAATCATGTGTCATTCCGTACAGGTCAAACAGCGTGGGATCCAAACGCTTCAGGCCATTTCAAAGTGCACTTTGAGAGAGAGAGGGAGAGAGAGGGAGAGCACGCTTGCAGCCTAGGTTGTCACATACAATCTGTACTGGTGGTGCGTGTCCGACGAGTATGGAAACTGCCCACAGAATGCTGATGGGAAAGGCTTCCAAGGCATTTACAACCGACTGCAGCAGAACGGTCCCTTCGACCTGATCGGATTCCAGGAGTGCGATGATGTAGGCCTCGCTGCTTCCGAGCATGCCTCTTGTTTTTGCAAGTTGGCTTGCCAGCGAGTGGCCCACGTGATTTGGCACTTGAATATGGATGGCTGCATGCACGTCACCCTCTTGTGTCATTGCACATATTTGCTTCCTGGCCAGTGGGGCGCATGTGCCGGTGTCACTTTTCAGTCGTTCCGCACATCATGGTCTGTTTATTGCGGTGCAACATTTTCGCTGCTTTTGTGTGAGGCAAGATCATCTCGGGCTCGGGGCTGGCCACATCCTTCGAGTACTACACACCTGCCAAAGGCGCGGGGGCCGCACCCTACATGAGCCACAATCAAAACTAAACCCGGGTAGATGGAGGTTAGCAAGGGACGATCCCAATCATAAATAGCTGCGGCCGCCTTCTTAAATCCTGTACATGGTTCTGGGTAGACCATTTTAGCACCAGGTTTTGATTGCGACTCACATGAATTGCTGGCTCATGATTGTTTTGGCTAATCTCGACTGCTCCTGCCTGGTTTTGATCCAAGCTTCCCGTCCAAAGCCCTCACCCTGCATTGATTCCTTCGGGAAGTCTGGCCCTTGGGGCAGGGCATTCCCGCCCCAACCCCCCACCCCCCCCGCACCCCCCTTCCTACCCTACATACTCTTTTGCAGCTAAGCGAGCCGGAACAAAAACCGACCATTTCGCAGCATGCAGTGTAGAGGAAGCGGTTTGTGCTCAAGGGTTGCCTGGAAATTTGGCCTAGTCCCCGAAATTCTTGCAAATAGCTTTGCGAGGTCCCTCACGGAAGAGGCCCATGCACGTCGTATGGGCAGGCAACGACGCCGCCATGGCGTGGCAGCACGAGAAGTTCAGGGCCATCGAGGGCCCAGGGGTTCACTGGGTGGCCAGGCGGGTCGCCTCCACTTGGGAGGGTTGCGGAAATCTGCTTGGAGCCGCCCATGCAAAGGAGAGAGAGAGAGAGAGAGAGAGAGAGTGAGAGAAAAAAAAAGCTAACTTGCTTTGGGCTCGAAAGCTCGAAAGTCAGGCTGGTACCTTGAGCGTCAGGGTTGTTGCAAGGCATGGCCATTTGCTTTGCATGAGTGTTTCTTTGCATGAACCAAACAATTCGGAGGCATTTTTGGTCGCTGGAAGTGTGATGCACATGCCCGGGGCATATGCTCGCCATCTTCAGATAGCCAGCGACCCGACTCGCAGACGAGCAGTGCCTCATGCTGTCCACACAGCACATATGTTCAGCGTCGAAGAAAACAGATGAGACTGTGAGACTGTGTTTTCCCCCAGTTTTTTTCGGGTTTTGTTTGATTCAGGGGTGAGGCGTTAGACACACTCAGGACATTTGCTTCAGGTTGGTCTCCGTTGGAATTCCGTGGCATTCGCACGGCCAGGGACAAGTATGGCGACCGCAATGTGAACTGGGTGCGGCTGCAGGTGCCGATTCTGATAGGGGGGGGGCGCCAAAGATCTGACAGGCAAAGATCAAACGTCAGTCTTGGACTGTAGCCAGGGCAGTTTTACAGAAGGTTCAGTGAACTTAGAGCGCCGCCTGGAGCAACTGGCTGGATGTACACCTGAAGGAACCACAAACCTGTACGAGGGGAACCCCACAGACGCGCTGGCAGGTCGTGGGGAGCAACACTGTCATCTTCTTTGCGAACACGTGGCTCCGATGCACAACTTGGCTCCAACTCGACCCCCTCCCCCACCCCCCTGCCTCTGTGGATCTAGTGCGCTTTGGACCAACCAAAAGTTGCAATAGGGGCGGTGCAACTTTGCTGACATGAAGGATTGGTTTAGATGCGGTGTTTTTGGATTTGGCCATGGCTTTGAACTTGCGCTCCAGCTTCTTTGTCAGCCCAATCGACAACCATTCAACCCTTCACGCCTAAATGTGCTATACGAACTTGCTGGAACATACTCGGTACTCCGAATCGTTCTGCGGTGGTCCACGCAAGAGGGAGCCACACCCGCACAGGATGCGAAGTAACCAAGACTACTACCTATGAAGATATTCTGTAGGTAGAGGACCACTTGCTATCCTGTGACGCCAACAAACTCATATTTAGGTGGGTCTCTTTTGGGGATACGGATTTCGTAGACTCGGCGGAGATTTGTCATAAGTTCCTTTGGGTCACGACAACTTGTGTTCCGGGTTTTGTTTTTTGCCTCTGGGCTAGCTTTTGGTCTTTTGTGGCCTTTTGAGAGTTCGTGTGGCTTTTGGCGGGTTTTGTGGCTTTGCCTTTCCACACCCGGCCTTAAGCACCGACAACGCCAGCACTTGAACGGAATGAATTCTTCCGAGGCATGGGCCACTGGACCAGTGCGGGGGCAAGCCCGGCAAGACGGTGGCGGCGAACTATGCGCCTTGGACCCTAGGGCACGTCCCATGATCCCCGCCTTTTTTGGCGGGATTCCAATTCATTGTTCGGATAACCCCGAGCTCTCAAGGTCTTAAACTGAGAACAACTTTGAGAAAATGGACCGGAAACAGGGAACTTTCTCATAGCCTTGACTTTCACAAAGATGCTTGTCAGGTCTGGCATTTTCCTTTTGAATCCGACAACTAGATGCTGTCTGTTTTTCTTTTTGGTTGCCCCGTGGAGTTTCTGCATGTCTTGCACGACGAACAAGCTTGCTAACTGATCAGCCAGATTTTCCCTGAGTACATGTTCGTAGCATCTGAAGGTTCATTGGGGCCCCAGTTCGTAATCTTGACTGGGAATGGATAGTACGTTCACATTGGTGCTTTGTTGCATGATGCTATTAGTGGGTATGCACGGTTACTTCTTTCAAAAAGCCATGTGACCCAGCTAAGCTCTCCGCCGTGAATCAGCACAAGAAGCCCGGAGTGCCTGGGCTGCAGAGGCAAACACAGCCAGGTACGCGCAGCGAGCAAGTCAAGGCACGTAATTGCAGGCCTCGGTGCATTGGAGAGAGCTGAGGATGTGGTGGTTTTCACCGGCGACTTCAATTGTGGCAGCAACCAGGACACGATGAAGGCTTTGTCCCAGGCGTGCCGGGCTGGGGCTGCCGGAGGTTGACAGCATTTGTTTTGGAGAGGCTGTTCGTTTTTCGTTCTTCTCCACCCCTCCCTTTCATGATAGAGCTATGGTAGAAACACTTTTTGTGACAAGAACCCGGGCTTGCTTGTTCCGCTTTCGCGTGTCGGACATCACGTGGGGTGGGACTGTATGTTTGACGGTGTTTGTTGTGGGGTGGGAGCGCATTGCTTGCCACAGAGCGTGTTTATCAGAGAGTCAGTGCAGGAACTTGTTGCAAGCAACAGGCTCTTCTTGACGGACGACAATATTCTTTGTGGGGCTGTCGGTTACCAAGATAGTTTCCAAGTGAACAGGCTATGGTGAACTAGGCCGGGTATTTCCAGCTTTTTTTTGTTTTTGTTTTGCCTGCCGAGCGCAGTGCTGCGTGAAGGTTTGTGTCCAAACAGCCGCAAAGGCGCGGGCCCCGGGCCCCGGGCCCCGACCTGGTGCCAACCGCTCAGGCTCTGGAGGTTGACGCAGGGAGCCCTGAGAAGTCTCCGGCGAGCGGGGCGTGACCCCATGAGTTGGTCCAAACCAATCATCACAAGTCACCAAACAGTCGCAAGGATTTTGCAAGACATTTGTTGCGACAGTAGTGCGTTCAGACTTTGTTGTGAATCCTAATGGCCCGGCCAGGCCAGACAGTCACCATTAGGGCCATGAGGATTTTGCAAAAACTGGCTCGTTCCAGACGTCCGGCTCACCTGCAACTTTGTTCCAGACCCGTTTCCAGATCTCCGATTCAGCGCTTATACCAATACCAGCGTGGAAAGGACATCAAAGAAGGAAAGAAAGAAACGTAGAAAGAACAGAAAGAAATAAAGAACAAAAGAAAGAAATAAATGCAAACATAAAGAAGGAACAAGAAAGACATAACGAAAGAACAACATAACGAAGGAACAAACACGCAAACCTAAATGAATAAAAAACTTGAAGGAAAGAAAGAAAGAAAGAAAGAAAGAAAGACAGAAAGAAAGGAAGGAAGGAAGGAAGGAAGGAAGGAAGGAAGGAAGGAAGGAAGGAAGGAAGGAAGGAATGAAGACAGAAGAAAAAACAAAGAAGGAAAGAAGAAGAAGCAAGGCAGAACGACAGAAAGCGAAAGCAGACACGCCATAAAGACAGACACGAAGAAAAGATCATCAGACGCCAGAAAGCAATACATGAATAAATAAATAAATAGATAAATAAATAAATGAATAAATGTATAGGTTAAATATGTACAGAATGATGTAACGAACTAACACCATACATAAAGAAAGAGCGACCAGAGAACAACACAACGAAGGACAAAACCAAACTACCGAAATAGAAAGAAATAAACAAGGGAGCATAACTAAATCAAACTAGAAAGACAAGCAATATTATTTAAATCCAGCTGCGCTGTGTGTCTTCGAGCTCGAAGTGCGAGAGCAACCCTACCCGCCAACTCACCAGCATCGCCAGCATTCCTGCATCACCAGCATTTGGGCTTTCCAGCATCCTTTGCGTCCCTTACATCCCTGGCATCGCGCCAACTCTCAAAGAAATGGCCTCCTGGGAGTAGTTTTGGCGGTGGGCAGATATAGTGGGCATGTTTGCGATGAAGTGAGCGGGGTTTCTGCGAAAGCGGGGCCGGCGCCACTACGCGGAAAACAGAGCGCAAATACCGTGCTTTGAGTCATTTTGTCCCCGGCTTTTGTGGGGCTGAGAGGGGATGCCGGGGATGCAGTCTTCGTTTTGGGCACGCGTGCCTGCACGCGCGCGTGACGCACGCGCGCGCGGATGTGCGCACGCGCGCAAGCACGCATGCATGCATGCACGTGCGCGCGCACCGCACGCTAGGGTGGGTGGGTGGGAATGGTGGAAGGGTTGGTGGAAGGGTTGGTGGGAGGGGAGGGTGGGCGGTGAGGGGTGGGAGGGCGGGTGCTGAGTGGGAGGGAGGTTGGGTGAGCAACCCCAGCGCAGCTGGTCATGGTAAATGCATAAATAATACACACGTAAACGAAGAACTATCAAACGGAAATAAGACAACAATATAAAAAGGAAAGCCAAGAAAGGAAGGAACGAAGGAATGAGGGAAGGAATGAAAGAAAGGAAAAAAGAAACACAAAGACAGGAGAAGAGAGGGAGGCGGGGAAGGTAGGGGGAGAGAGTCAACCTCGATGCGAACACGGTCCAGACTTCCAGACCGTTCCGAAGCCCAGGAAGGTTTCGGCAGGCAAGCCTCAGAATCAAAGACATCCAGACGCCCGGAAGGGATGTTTTGAGCAGGCCGATCCGGATCGGCCCCTTTTTGGCCCTCTGCCAACTGGTGGTCCATATTTTGATTCTTGTCTTTCGCTGACAGCCACCCCTTTGTCGGAAGACCACTTACTTGAATGGAGGTTTTGCTCCAGCATGTGGATCCACTACTGTATGGTTTGGACCTATCATTGCGCGAGGCGTCCATGAGTCCCTGAGTCTGAGCTTTGTACTAGGTGGCTGTCTCGTTTTTCCCAAAACAGTGTGTCTACACTAAGGGGTTCTTACGGTAAGAGAAAAGGCCTTGGTGCCAGATTGAGGTGCCCGCTCTGGCCGCGAGCGTTTTGCATGCTATTTACCGCAGATTCGTGCTCTTGCTTGATGTCGAAGTGCGTTTTGACTGCGCAGGCTCGCACAAAGTGAGTTGGCGACTTCTGGCCGCGAGCGTTTTGCGTGGTATTTACCGCAGATTCGTGCTCTTGCTTGATGTCGCGACTTCTGTCCGCGAGCGTTTCGCGTGGTATTTACCGCAGATTCTTGCTCTTGCTTGATGTTGAAATGCGTTTCGACTGCGCAGGCTCGCACAAACTCGATTTTTTTGCTTTTTTGGCGGATTCGGGGACCGTGGGGGTTTTGTCTCGTGGTCCGGCGGCACGGGTTTCCGGCGAAAGGTCCCGGGCTCGATTCCCGCCCTGTCCGCGCGAGCTTGTTTCCCTTTCTGTGGGCATGCTTGGATGGTGCTTCTGTGCTGCGACGGCGTCTCGATGGTACTCTGAACAACAACACCCAAAAACAGCAACAGCAACAGCAACAGCAACAGCGCCACAATCGAGAACAAAGGAAGAAGCTAACTAGCTAGCTAACTCACTAACTCAGGCACTCTGGTGAAACAAACACACAGATCTTGCCTTTTGTAGTGATGCTTACACACACACACACACGCACACACACACACACACACACACGCACAAACACACGCACACACGACCATGGCGCTGGCTTCGACACGTGTCTGCTGCATTCTCTTGCGCGTGTCTGTTCCAGGCCGTGTCCTTGTCTTTGTGAATGTGCGCGCACATACCGCAAAATGATGTTGCAGCTTCCTGACAACAACCGCCGTTTTGCGGCGCAGCCCGCGCAATACTCTGCAGCGTGTGACCGCCGCCTACCACTGTTTGGGGTCTCGTGCCGGGGTAATTTTTAGGCGGGAACCGTGCAAAAGTGTAGGTTTCCTTTCGGAGGAGGCCCTGTACCTTGCAACTCGAGGGGCACTGTGCGCTGCACGCTGCGAGCTGTTGCGCATAAGGCCACTGACAAGTCATACGGCGGCGCCGATCACATCTTCAGCACCGAGGGCGTAGCGGTGCTGTGGCACGGCTACAGTGACTTGGAATCGAAATCTCGTTGGGAGGTATTCGCACGGGCTTTCAAGTTTTTGGGAGACACGGGCCACCCAATTCTGAAGCGCACATTTGAGGGTTTGATGCATCTACAGTCCTTGTACGGTTACACAAGCGAGTTTTTAGGGGTCGCCCCGCTTTTGGAAGCAATGCTGCATTTTTTCCGGTGCGAAGCTTAGATGTACACCAAGACAAAGGAGAGCTCTTTGGAGATCGTGCGGAAGGGAGGGCCAGCCCCATAGCAATTGTTCGGGCCAAAGCGAAATTCGTCATGAGGTTCATTGCCAAGCGGGGGCGCGCTGCCAAAAGGGCTGGCCTCTATTTGAGAAGCACTGATTGTAAACGCCAACTGTAGGGATTGGCTCCAACATGGGACACTCCTATATGTATCATGGGGTACCAATCCTGGATTCCCATTATAGTGGTTGATGTTCTTCTGTGGAGGGGCGCACGGAGGTCCGGGCTCCCCTTCCGACCATCAGCTCCTCAAGGCACACGGCGGACACCCCGGTGGAGAAGGAAGGTGAAAGTCTCCTCTTTTTTGGCTTCGTTTTCTGCTTCCTACCCTTGACCTACCCTTGACCTCCCCTTCCCTCCCGTCTCCTCCTCTCTCCCCCCTCCCCTCCCTCCCCTCCCTCCCTTTCGCATGTTTCTTTGACTCGTCACGGTTTCGGCGTGTCCCGCCTTCAGAAGCTCAGTGAAGTCTCGGCTGGTGTTCCCGCCAGCGTTCCTTGATGCCCTCCTTTAAGCGTATTAAATGGGGCCGTAGCCGGTTGCGCGTGTTGCGCGTGTTGCGTGCTTTAGCTGGCTGCAACCGTCACGGGTACACTTGCGACTTGGTGAATTGTTGCCCTCTGAATAGAGTTTGCAACTTTTGCTCTTTCTTTATCTTTTTTTCACTCTTTTTCGCATGTTGTCTGTCTGTCTTTGCTTTCCTTTATTTTCCTTTATTTTCCTTTCCTTTCATTTTTTTTTCTTCTTGTGTTTTCTTTTCCTTCCTTTCCTGTCCTTTCCTGTCCTTTGCTTCCTTTCTTCCTTTCTTCCTTCCTTTCTTTCTTTCTTTCTTTCTTTCTTTCTTTCTTTCTTTCTTTCTTTCTTTCTTTCTTTCTTTCTTTCCTTCTTTCTTTCTTTCTTTCTTTCTTTCTTTCCTTCCTCTTTCTGCTTCTCTCTCTCTCTCTCTCGGTTTCTTTCTGTTTTTCTCTCTGCCTCTCTCAGTCTCTTTTCTCCCTTTCTCTTTCTCTTCTCCCTCTCTCTTAGGACAGGCACGTTCGCTTGGCCAATTCCGTTGAGCAACACTCTGCCGAAGCCCAACTGTGTGCGGTGCGCCGCGACAAACGACCCCCCAAACGGCAACCTGCCGTCTGAACAGGCACGGACTTCTTTGGCCTGAAGCTTTGTCAGTGTTGAAAGCGGTTGGGCGATTAACTGCTTTCCACAGTGCTTGGTCGTGGAGTAGGGATGGTTCACAGTGAGTTCTGTTATCCCATTCCAGGGAGCAAGCACTCGCGTTCCGAAGGGCTATTGGGAGAAGAACCGGGCGGATGGAAGCAACTTGCACGCTGGATTCCTTGGAGCTTTGGCCTTGGGCAATGCATCGGCAGTTAAGACTGGTGCGGCCTGAGGGCTGTCAAACAGTCTTCCCAAGGAGGCCCAGGTGCGTTTCCATTGAAAAGCCAAGTGGCTGAAT
>CAUJNA010000713.1:7500-52500 GCA_963377175.1 Effrenium voratum | reverse complement strand
ATTTCCAGGAAGCTTCAGGGCTTTCCTTTTCTTTAGTGGAACGCCCGGTCAGCCGCATGCACGTTGCCCTGCCCAGAAGCCAAAGCGGCAGGACAGGTTAGCCGACCACGCGGGACGGGCATTTGGCTCGCCTGCGGGTCCAAAAGGTTCCGCAGCTTTTTTGCGGAGGCACAAAGGAGCGATGAGCAGCGGGACGAATTGGAGAGAGACAAAGCATGGGAGCCACAAAGAAGAACATGATCCGTCGCCGTCTCTGACCCTTGGAAGAGCCTGCCATGCTGCTTCACGGGCTATGTTCCAGCACAAAGCTTTACCAAAACGCAAAGGCGCCAAAGCAGTCTGCAACGAAGCCTCTCCAAAGCCAACAGCTTATCACCAGCACAAGGCTTTGAGCTCTGAGTTCTGCTCTTGGGTTGTCCACCTCAGGGATCTCTTTGCGTTCACTTGGCCAGCCCCAAAGCCATGACGGTGCTGCCGGAGTTCAAGCCTCCTTCGTGGCGGCCCCAGGGATCGAGGGACCCGGCGTTCTGGAGCCAAGCTGGTCATATGGTTGTCCTGCCCCAGAACCGAACCGTGTTCCTGCCCCCAGAAGCAAGATTGGCCAACCTTGCGTGAGTCGTTGTCTTTGGCTTTGGGTAATGTGGCGGCGCCCTCTGAGAGCCATTGGTTCGGGGTGAGGTATGCTCCTCTCTCTTTCCACGCGTTGTTCCACCCTCCAGGGGGGGGTTGCCAAGTTGCTCATGTAAATGTCATGGCCGCAGGACTTAAAGCAACAGTGGAAGCTCTCTTGGCCCATGTCTGTCAAGCAGACGCAGTGTTGGCATCTGCGATCTGCACATGGGGGACGTGTGATACGAATGTCTTTCGAGATTGATAGGCTTCCTCCTGGAGACCCAGTTGCACTACTAGTCGCCCATGCAAACAAACCCAGTTTTCGGGCAGAATGTCGTAGAACGTCCACCAAGTCAAGGAGCCTTCAAACGCGCGCAGGCGGCGCGGCTGGGAAGTAGAGGGCGACCAGGGCGAGTGGGCAGCTGCCTGAAGCGGATACGTGTCGCTTGAAGGGTCAGTTGGTCTTGGGGCACAAGATTCTTTGCATATCTTTTGGTGGACTTCTCGAGAACCGGGTTTTGATTGTACAGATTCACTCACAGGGCCCCGGCGGGCGGGCGCAACGTTCGAGGTCCGGCCACCGTGGTGTTCTTTTGTCTCCTTCCAGGTTTGTGCTGGTTTGTTCTGAACTTACGCACTACCTGTAAAGGGGTTCATGATTTCCAGTTGTGAGAAGTCTGTTTTAACAAGGGCATCTTTCCTTGTTAAGTTTCTTACCTGTCAACCTCTAGAGTTTGTTCTTTGTTCCACCGCTTTCATTCTAGGATTTGTTCTGCACGCCCGGACGACTCATTGTCTGTGCAGTCACAACCATGGTCGTTCAAATCGTCTTTTGGCTGTCCAACGACGAGGTGCCAGTGGATCGCTCCACGGAGGTGGGGAAGGGTTTGGCAAGATCCTGGTGGGCAGAGTGAGAAGTTTTGTTTTGTTTTTGAGTGGAGGCCTTTGAGGTCTTGGGAGTGGTTCAGAAACAGAGATCCCGTTGCGTTGGGTCGATCAGCGCAGCTGTTTTGCAGGCAGGGTCTGACAAGTACATGGAGAACTGTGGCAAGGTTGCAGGGGACCAATTTCAACGCAGGCAGTTTACTTTGCATCTCAGGCCTGCCATATAAGTCTGGTAGCGGACAATTGTCTGTGTTTGCTTTTTAATCAGGGCCTCGGGAGTTTTCTTCGACGGACACCTCATGTCCCCTGCCAACCTGTTACATGTCCTGGGAACGTTGCAGCGCAGACAGCGGACCGAACGTCAAGCTGGCCGCGCTTGCCCAACTGGAGTTCGGCCTTTTCCCTTCCTTTCCCCCAAAGGTTTGGCATCCAGCAGGCATCCTGCAGGCATCCAGCGCGCTGCATACAGCTGCCGCGTGTCAACCCAGCAATGGAGCAAGCACGACACACATCATCGCTTGATTGCCCTGCTCCGAGTCTCAGAGCTGCCCGCGGCCATAGGCTCAAGGAGCCAATGTTTCGATGTCGCTGAGCCAGGCTACCCCACGGGGTTGACGGCAGCTCGGCAGGGATTGAGCTGAGGGAAAGCAGGTTGAGATTTTTGGGCCCTGCCGGAGCTGTAAGCACTCCACCTAGCGCTGGTGGAATTGCTGCGAAGGAGCATGCAGTAGCAAGCTTCATATCTGCAAGTGGGTATGCACCAGGATCCCACCGAATGCCATGATTCATTTAGCGGCAATGAGCCGAGCTCTGCAAGGGGAGGTGCAGACGTACCCGTTCCGAGGCCTGGTGTTAGCCAAAGCCTGGAGGCTGGGTAGATGAAAAGGATCCTGGCTTCAGTCCGGCAAGCCGTGAAATGTGTTGAATTTTAGAGGGTGCCTCCAGTAGATTGTTTCATGGTGTGGCCAATGCGTCCCCAGGAAAGAACTTAGGCACCCAGCGGGTTCGGCTTTGCTGGTCCTGTGCGCTCCTGCTGCGCCCACGCCTTGCTTTGAAGCCATGGGTGATGTGGAAATCGCAAAGCCCAAGCTTCCGCAACCCCCTCATGCCTACTCGGATTGGTAAGCCTGGACTTTGACGATTTGTTGGGAGGGTGTTTCTCCTACCCCCAGCCAGCCCCTTTTATTCATCCCCCCCCCCCAAATTGCATCATTCCCTGTAGATGGAACATGCCTAATGATCGACTTTGTGTCTCCAGGGTGAGCGCGGCGCGAACACCCGCTGGGAACTGGCTGCCAGGTCGCCATGACGGAGACCGACCTGTGGGATCTTCAGCAAGGCGGGTTTCGCCTTGTTTTGGCAGGGGTGGGAAACGCCAAGCATGCCACGCACAACTGGGCTGTTCAAAGGTGAGTGCCAAAAGCTGGCCTCGAGCAACTCTTTGCTTGAGTACGGATGCTTTTTTCACCGCCCCGTGCGGGTTGGACTGTTTGGCTGCTTAATCTTTCCGTTCAAAGATGCTTCTGCTTGGTAACGCGGGGTAGTGATTTTGTAAAGGGCATGGACTTGGTTTAGTCTTGGTTTAGTATTCCTGTGTGCTGGCTCAGTTTTGGTTTAGACTTGGTTTAGTATTGGAGTATCATTCCAAAAAAGAAGGAAACAATATGGTTTGCTTCAGGGTGGGGGATGGAGAAACAAATGTTGCACCCAGCGCTAAGGAATCCTAAGCCAGTTGTAAGCCGCACAAAACCAGCACACACGAATATCAAACCAATTCTACACAGGTCTCACCAAGAGTTTGGCCGCTTGGAGCAGGTTGGATGCAAGCTCAGACATTGCCAGCCCCAAAAGCTGTTTCTTGGCCACCTGCAAGTCATGCCTGATCTTTTTGGCCCCATTTTGTGGTGTATAATTCTGCCCTTATTGTTTCTCGGGTGAGGGAATCGTTTTCCAAAGCCGGGATTAGATTAGGGCTCTGTGTTCGGTGGGCGGAGATGCTTGCTCGCAACACTGAATCGACCTCCCTCAAAGGACGGACAGTTTCCTCAACCATGCTCAAATGGATGTCCACCAGAATCCCAGTGCGCCGGCCATGTTCACACGAAGCTGACTTGTCGCTTGCCAGCGTGAGCTGCCTTTGTTGGGTCGCTTGGGGCGCTGGGCCATTGATGCAACGGGCTCTGCGCCAATGTCCTCTCCAGGCTGATTGCTGCGTAGGTGACACTCACTCTACCTAGGAACCCTCGCGCGTGTAGTCTGCGTGCGGGGCTCCGGCGGAACTGCTTTGAGGGGTTGGGGGCGAATGTGCCCCCATCCCTCAATCCGGTATCTCCCCTCAAGAAGCGTTACTCATCAAGGTTGTTCTAGGCTTCCACCACGTGGCTAATCTCAGCGCCGGCGAACTCGCGAAGGGAATCGACAGTTCCTGCAGGGTCCTTCTTAAGCAACACCCCTTGGGGCCAATTTGAAGGGATCTTGTTTGGGAGGGATGATGTCAGTAACAAACACTTGGTCTCGCGCATTGGCATGGATGGGTTGGCAGGGACGGGCGAAGCCGCCGTTGGCATTGCGCTGGCGCTGCTCGTCTGCGAGCGGGGAGGGAGTTCTCGGCCACAGGCATGGAATGCCAAGGTCCAACATGCAAGTAACTGAGGCCCGGAGCCCATAGGCCTTGGTGATTGATACTGGTTCCACGAAAACCTGAAATGGGTCGCACCCCTCCCCACATGAATCGGAGGGGGAAGCTGGGGTTTGGGGATCGCAGGCTTGGCACGGGCGAACATGTCATCAACTGATTGCAACAGCCCCCCCAAAAAAATATTAACTCCTGCCCGGAACGTTTTCAGACGTGGCTCATTGCTGTATCAGCCTCAACAAAGGGCTGACCAAACGCTGGGTGCCACGGTTCCTTGCGTCGAGGTTGCTGCTAGTCCTCCTTTCAATTGCAGCCTCGACGTGGTTGCAACAACCTGAGATGCATGAGAGCTCCGTGTCTGCAAGAAGGTCGGTCAAAGCTTCAGTGCGGAGCTTCAGTGCGGAGCTTCTGCGCCCAGTGACTTTGGGAATCGTTGTGCTAAAAGCTCTGCCCGTGCTTTCTGACGGGCGCTAGCAGGTGTTCTCGAGCTCGGCCTGTTGAGTTCGGAGCGGGTTGCCTGAACATGTTGCTTCAGGAGGACTGACTTCCCCAGGTCAAAAAGGCCATATCGATTTTCTTGTGGGTTTCAATGAGGTCCGAAAGCGGGGGACATTGAGGATCCCAAAGCCACCCAAGGAGTCTGCTTGCACCCATTACCCCCCCGAGCTGAGAAGCCCCGCGAGCATGAACTCGCACACCTGTTCAGGTTCAGACCCAGCTCGCAAGAGCAGCGCAGTGTCGGACGTGACCCAGGCGCGCTTCGGAGCAGCGATGCCGCGCCGCGGTCAGCCCGGCCAGGGAAAACTGGGAATGACCTGAAAGGGGTGCCTCAAGACTGGGTGACATTCCTTCTGTTTGTGGCTGCCTGGGTAAATATCGACAAAAAGGCTTGCATACCAGCAAAGGCCGGCAGAGCGGGGGGGAGTGCCAAAAATACAAGAAGTATCGTTCCTCTCTTTCTCTCTCCTCTTTTCTCTTCCCAGACCACGAAAGTGACATATGCAAACAAACAAACGGGGAGTTTTCGAGGCTGACCCTCGAAAGTCGCTGAGGGTCCAGCGAGCGAAGTGGAAAGAACACAAGCAACAAACAGAACTGTTTTTTGAAGGTCGACCCGCCGAAAGTCCACCAAGGGTTCATGGTTGCACAGGCTGAAAAAAGTGAAACGCCAGCTTGGTGCCCCACCTCCGTACAGGCGTCGCGACCGGAGTGGTTTGCGCGCATGCGCAAGAGCCGGATTCGTGCACAGGGCCACGTTTTCGGCCCGCTTCTATTCTCCTGTTTTCGCGTTTTTCTACTTCCTGTCCGGGAAGCCCTCACAAATTTAAACACATTTTCTGCAGGTATTTGAAAAGCTGACAAGCAGCCCAAGCTCACACAGCATCCAGGTAAGGTTTGCTGCTGCTGGTCGCTCCCCCGCTCTTCTCACTTCTCAGGGTATGAGAAGGGTGTAAAAGAACACCGCGGAAACCACGAAAAGAGGATGCAAAGCGCTAGACACAACGCGCAACCACGGATCCTAGGGTTTATGCAGGTCCACACAAGCACGGGTCCTTGGGTGACTTGTACATGACAGGGCACATGACAACAGTGCTTGTGTGCCCCCAAACTCTCCTTACCAAGTGGTATCTCGGGTAAGTCATATCTAGAAAGCTTCTCAGCCAGGCCGTGGACCCCGTTGGTGAGATGGTCATCCAAGCAGGGGGAATCCTTCCAACCAACAAATCTGCGACAACTGGGTGCCAGACATCCCATATTCTTTCCGTTTTCTGCTTCAGTATGGAAGACTTGTATTTTTTTTTATTTGCTAGTGCTCAGTAGGGAGTGAGGGAATGAACCCGGGGGTCCCCTTCAAGGAGACCACGAATAGATTCTTATGAGGGTTCATTCCCGCATTCCCTGCCTATCGCACCAGCAAGCTTCAGCACTGATCACATCTTCCACTCGTAGCCCTTCCGACGTTCCCGAACTCACGTTCCCATTCATTTCCAGTCCCACCCCCATTTCCGTTCCCATACCGTTTCTCCCGGCAGGACTACGTGGAGCTGCGGTTGGAGCGCGGCTCTTCTTCCGAGCGCTTGGGCCTGGTGTGGCACGTGCAGGCCTATGCGGCGCAGCAGGGGCCTTGGGAGCTGGAGGGGGCTTGGGGCTTGGGGTCTCGGCTCCACCCCAAAACGGGTTGATCGGACAGCATTTTTTTCCAGGATGCATTTGGGGAAGTGGCAAGAAGGGGGGGGATGGCGGTTTTCCTTTTGGTTTCACTTTAAACCAGCCTGAACAGGGTGCCCCAGAAAAGTCACGGCTGATGGCAAGCTCCGACAGCTTCCCCTGCGAAGCTTCACCATGAGGAGCTTGTGGTTTCCATGAACGGTCAAATTCAATTGCGGAGCGCGCTCTTGTTTCTTGAGCATATGCATTTGGATGTGCCCTTCTTAGGGTTGCTTCGAAGGGGAGCCAAAGGGAACCTCCCCCCCTTTTTTTGATCCCCTCTACTTTTTTCCTTTTCAGCGGGAAGCCGAAGGGACGCCGCCTACATCCGGATGCCTCGTGTCGGACGCGGGGCGGGGCTTCTGAGGCGCTTCCTCCTCGCGGGGCTGGAGCCTACCTCGCTGGCCGGGCGAGCCCGCAAGCCCCGGGCACAAGGCAGGCCCCCGGCCCCTTGGTGGGCTTTTGATGCAGAGCCACCCCAAAAAGGGGATCCTCCAAAAAAGGTCGCTGACCGATCTGCATGTTGCTTGGGTTGTTCAAGCTCGCTGCTCAATCTTAGCAGCGCTTCCCCTGGTTGTAGTGGTGTGCTGCCACACGCCATTTTGAACAAGCCTGTTTTGGGGGCTGGAGACATCTAAGAGACCCGCAAGAAGGATGGGCCACTCTGGTCATGCCTTGTGCAGCTGCAAGGCAGCACGAAAGATGGGTCCAAAGTGATCCGGGAAGCCATCGCCGTGTCAAGGGTGTTGCTTGCAGGCCGGGGCCTCCGGCGAGGGGACGAGCTTGTGAGCGTGAACGGCAAGTGCCAGTTCCACCTGATGTGCAAGGATCGGGTTCCGGCAGTACAAAGCTTGTTTTGAGGTTGGGGAGATGAAGGTGATGCGGCGAGGCAAGGCATGCCATAAAAACTGCGTTCTGCATTGTTTCGCATGCCAAAACCACGTGCTGTGAAGCATGAACTGCCAGGAGCTGGCCAGCACCAACAAGCTTTCTCTCCAGTTCCTCAGGGCTGAGGTAGTGCTGCCCCTGAGCGATGACGACTGCCCGGTGGGGGAGGAACAAGCCTCCGATGACACCGACGTCGTGGACGAGTGTGCCGCGGACCCGCAGCAGCCGGAGCCGCAGCTGCCAGGGCCACAGCTGCCAGAGCCGCAATGCCCGAAGCAGTGGCCCGAGCCACATCCACAGCTGCCACAGCAGCAGCTGCCGCAGCCGCTGCTGGCGCTGCAGGCGCAGCATGTAGAGGAGCCGGAGCGTCTAGAAGTGCAAGCGGAAGCGCCCGCTTCCGCCCGGGAGAGCCGGGGCCGGGACGCCGCCGTGAAGCGCGCGGACGCACCGTGCGAGAAGCGGAGGGCGCCACATCGGCAGTCCTCCCGGCCCTACTCCAGCGGCGGCTCAGGCTCTGGCTCGGGCTCTGAGCAGGTGTCCGGCGCCTCCAAGTGCCCTTCCTGCCCGTCCACGGATTGGGAGTACATGATGGACAACCGCCCCGGCAGCTTGATGAATACCGAGCTCCCGAGCCGGCACGTCCTGCCCCCGGCCAGCTGCGGCAGCAACGTGGTGATCGTGGCCGGCTCGCAGGCGATTGCGCTGCAGACAGCGAGTGCACTCGGCACCGTCTTGGGTGGAGGGGTCTTCCACCCCATGCAGAACGTCAGGCAGCCGCTGCCTCAGCTGCCTGTGCTGCCGACTGTCGATGCCTATGGGGCACTGGGCTGCCCCGTGCTTTACGATGCCCGGGTTGACCGCTTTGAGCCGGAAGCGGACGTGTGCCGGATGAGCTCAAAGGAGTCCAAGGTGTCCAAGGCGTCCAAGGAGTCGGGCAGCTCCGGAGCAGATGTTTCAACCCAGGCGCCGCGGCTTGAGATTGGTGGGTCCGCTTGGTAGGAGGCCGGAAAGGAAGCCTGAACGGCTTGGTTCTGCGTCAAAGGCAGGCATCTCTGCGCACCGGCGCCATCCACAAAGACATGGAAGCCCAGAAGGGCGTTAAGCTGTATTTTCATTCGACATCCATTGTAAGAGAAGCACTTTGTAGGCTGCTTACTTGCAGTACTGCAGGAATAACGGAAGTAGTGCAAGCGTCAAGCCACGCCCGAGTCGGCTGATATATAACAGGAACGAGTTCTGAGAGGCACTTGTTTGGTCGCTTCGCAAGAGAAAGATCCTGGTTCAAATCAGTGTTTTTTTTGGGGGGGAAGCGACAAAGAAGGGCTGCCGAAGAAGAGTGCGGTCAGCATGTATAAAAGTAGGTGTGCAAGATTTCTCAATTTCATGATCTGCCTGAATAAGAGAGAGCCAGCAACTATTGCTTGAGTCCACGAGGAAGAACACTCCAGAACGCTTCCGCTTCGTTTGGCCTTTCTTTGATCACCGTTCCCTCACAGAAAATGGTGGGGGGCAGCCCCGGAACTGATTCTCCTCCAGTTTGCCTTGGGCCAACCCAAACCTCGAATGAAACCCACGCAACTCTCCCCGAGGTGTCCGGGGCTCGCTCGGGCAGCGCCCCTCCCGGGGGCTGCATCGAGCCCTCCCCGGTCCCGCGGAAGCGGACCTACCGCTCGGGCCGGCGGGTCAGGGAGAAGCGCACGCGAGCGGCCATCCGGAACATGCAGGAGGGCGAAGCTGCCACGGCATCCTACGAAACGGGGATGTTTAACCCAGAAAGTGACGGATTTTTTGTTTTTTTATGAAGGAAAGTCGGACTTGACTCTTCCGGGGTTCTCACAAGAAAAGCATTTTCGGGGCTGGCCCGCAGACCCAAGCGCAGGGTTGGGCAGTTCCGTCACAGGACGCGTTGTGACAACAGCAGGTAGGCCTGCTTCCCGCAAAAGAACCCAAAAACCAACGTGGGATTGTCTTGCATTCATGTAGCACTGACTCTTTGTAACCTTTGAGCTTTCCAGCTTTGGTTGATATCATATACGGCGCAAGATGTTTAGAGGTTCACCTTGCATGTCCCAGTAAAAGCGCCACAAGCAACTCGCAGGCGAAGGATCAGAGTCTCCCCAAAGGGCACCCGTTTTTTTGTCAGCCCATTTAGTGGGACATGGCGTGTTTTTGGTGGTTTTCCCCAATGGTCATTGTAAAGCCTCAGTCGAAGCCGTGTCGCCTCTCAGGAGGCCCTCCCTTTCCCGGCGGCCGAGCAAAAGGAGCGGGAGGCCAAGGAGACCGGCGCCGCCGTGCGCTCCGGCAGCGCCCCCGCGGCGTGCCACGGCGAGGAGGTCCTAGAGGGCCGACGCTTGGTGCAAGTGGGCCGCTGATTGTTTGTTTGTTTGTTTGTTTGTTTGTTTGTTTGTTTGGCGGGTGGGTTGGTTGCTTGTTTGCTTGTTTGTTTGGTTGGTTGGTTGCTTGTTTGTTATTTGACTGGTTGTTAGTTTGTTTGTTTGCCTTTTTGTTTCTTTGTTTGTTTTGTTTTGTTTGTTTTGTTTTGTTTGTTTTGTTTGTTTGTTGGTTGGTTTGTTTGTTTGTTTGTTTGCTTGATTGATTGATTGATTGATTGATTGATTGTTTGGCGGGGGCGGGGGGTGGTTGCGTGTTTGCTTGTTTGTTTGGTTGGTTGGTTTGGTTGCTTGTTTGTTTGTTTGCTTGCTTGTTTGTTTGTTTGTTTGTTTGTTTGCTTGGTAGGTTGTTCGGTTGCTTGCTTGCTTGCTTGCTTTTTTCTGTTTGCCTTTTTGTTTGTTTGGTTGGTTGTTTGTTTGTTTGTTTGCTTGCTTGTTTATTTTTGGTTTCTTTGGAAGTGGGATGTTGAAGGGAGGACAGAAACTTTGACATTGTTTCCGGTACGTTGAAAATAAGTTTTGCACATCTTCCCAGGCAAGGCGTGCGGCCGCCTGGTTTGTTAGCCGGCTCTCTAAGATGAGGCCTTCGGCTCAAGCACTCGAGTATACTTGTTTCAATCTGAGTTGGACCCTCTTAGGGTAGCGTTGGAGAGGCAGCCTCAGTTTAAACTGAGGCCACCTAGAGGAGTGCCCAAATTTGCCTCTCACCGCGCAACTCCTAACTGAGTTAGTTTGAGCATGGGTATTATTAAAAGCCATGTTCCCTTTTTGTCTTCCCCTTCCAAGCTCCAAAGCGGGCCCACGCTTTTACTCGCGCCTCGCGATGTTTCCATGCGCGAGGCTTGTTCTACAAGCCCCGGCGGCGCGCGGGCAAGAAGGTGCGGCAGCGCGGCTCGGCGCGGTGGCTTCCGTCGGCCCCCGGCGTTCCGAACGCCGGGGCCGGGGGAGGGCGCCCGAAAGTGTCGGCGGGGGGTCTCTTTTGGGTCCCCGCTGCCTTGGTGGGCGTGAAAAGGGACGACAAAGACGCATAGATGTGGGACTGTGCAAGAGCTCGGGGACGCATCGACTCTTTCAAGTTGCTTCCAAATGACCTTAAATGACCAGGAGCTGTTGCAAAGGCCGATGTCCATCATAGTTCCTTCTAAAACTCGGCCCGAAAGGTTTTTCAGTATCACCAGCTGGCAAGCCTGCGGAGGTCCTGTTTTTAATCGGTCAAAACAGTGCACCTGAACAACCAAAACAAGCGGGAGCCCCGAAGAACTGTTTAAACCTATTTTCCTCCTGGTTTCCCGAAATCGCCTCGAAACTTGATTTGAGGCGTGCATCGGGGGATAACCCGTGAGAGACTCCCGTTTGGCACATGCATGACCCGCGATACCCAGATGGTCTGATGCTTTCGGTCCCGAGCCCGTGAGACCCCGAAGCTTCCCGACGCTCCTTCCGCGTCTTTCTTTCCGTCAGACATTCGACAGGAGCAAAACCGCAGAGAAGGTCCCAACCTCCCCCGAACGAAAACCCACCGCTTCCACCCTGCTCCCTTTCCCCCCCCCCCCCGCAGGCCTCGCGCCCGCCAAGCGCGCCTCGCCCGAGGCATGGAGCACGCCATCCTCCGGCGCAAGGAGCAGGCGCTCATGGCGGAGGCGGCGGAGAGCTGCAGGCGCCGGCATCGATCTGTTGGTCCGATGTCGGTCGCGGATGAGTCGTCCGATTTTTCGGAACGCCGCGGCGTTCGGTAGGCCATGGACAGAGGGACTTAACCATGGAGCGATGGATTGTTGGTGTGCACGAAAAAAAGCTTCGGACGCTGGACACTGTGAACGAATGCTTGGGCTGTTTCCGCTCAATCAGGCATGGTGTCTAGTCCGGATTGAGTCTGTGGCCCATATATATCGGCCTGTGGAGCATTCTGCAGCAGAGTGCTTTCCACTTGGACGACTGCAGCATGTTGCCCCTTCACAGGTTGAACAAGGGCCTAAAAGTATTCCTCACATTGCAGGCGTTGGCATTTTTCATACAGCTTCTCCTCCAAAGGATCTTTGTCGGGTCTCCTCTCTCGAGGATGGTCTCCGATGACGAGCCCGAGAAGCCTCCCAGGGCCAAGGCGCCTTCGAGCCGCCTGGGTGCTTTGGGGCCAGGGCTCAGGGTCATCAACTTGGCGATGGGAGTTGTTAGCCGGCCACCTGTTCCGTTTTCGCGTGAACTTCCGGATTTCTGAAGTCTTGGTGAAACCAAGCTTTGCGGCAGCTCTTGGTCGCTCTTGATGTGCTTACCCAAGTGCCTCGCAGGTTCTCGTGCTCATTCAAAAGAAAGTCAGGCGTTCGTTGCCAGCATTTGCATGTGCCTCCACGTATCAACATAGATTGGGCCGTGTACTTAAGCTCCTTTCTCCCTCACCCCTTCCTAGCTGGTGGTGGTTGGAAGGGGGCCAGGGAGCGAAACCAGTCCTTTCCCTGAGCCTTCCTACCTCGCCCAGCGCCTCACGTTTTCTTCGCGCTCGCGTTGTGCCGTCCAGGCGAAGCCGAAGCGCGGGGACTCGCCCACCTCGGTGTCGACCGCCACCACCCGCACCACGGCGGCGGCGACCACCGCGGGCGCGAGCTCTGCGGCGGCGACTGCGGCGCCGGAAGGCGCTTCGGCCTGGGGAAGCGGTGAGGGCGCTTGGGCTGCTCATGCCCACCCCTCAAATTGGTCGCCCTGGTCGGCTGCCTTCGAATTTCCCTGTGGCAGTATGTAAGAAAGGCAGCCAGCAGGAGCCCCAAATGAGTTCAGAACACGGTTGGTGGGACACGGTTTCCTCATGAAGTCCGCTTTGGTCACTGTTCAAGCATCCTTCTTCAGGTTCCGCCCTACTAGAGGCGGCCAGCCGCCAGTTGTCGACTTGTTTTGTGTGCAATTTCGCCCAAACCTGGGTCAATAATTTTTGTTTATGGCAAGGGGGCCACACAGTGCCAGCTCTTGAGCATTGTTTCCAACGGTAGGTGATGCGCAACACTTCTGCCGTGCCGTCATTTTGGGCTCCCTCCAAAAGACGCACCGTGCCAAGCTTAGCAACTCTTGCCTCTTTGCTGCCCTGCTGGGCAGAAACCTCGCCACTTTTTGGCTGTGCCCGTCCTGCGATTTTGGCTTTCCCGAGGCTCGTTTTGTTTTCCTTGGGCTCAGGCGTGCGCCGCTCCTTCTACACTCGGAAGCCGCCCCTGCGGCTCCCAACCATGGCGGAAACGGAGAAGGCGCGAGAAACTGGATGAAACCTATGAAACCCTCACCTTGCGTTGGTTCTCCTGCCTTGCTTTTTGGACCCCTGGTCGCCAGCTTTGGTTTTCGGGGTGCTGGGGTCTTGGAAGGCGAGTCCTGGCTGAGGCACCTGCGCCAGCCCGCGTGAGGAGAGCGTCCAGGGGTCGGTCTGTGACGCGCGAAGGTGACGGAGGCGTGCCGTGTCCAGTGGCTTTACACGGGGCAGTTTTGGGCCCTTTTTCGGCCCTGGGCCTTGGCATTCTGCAAACTTTGCTGGCGGGTTCAAGCATTTGGCCTGCCTTGTGCTGGGCTTGGTGCAGGTTTCGCAGCAGAATTGTGGGAGAGTTTGAATGGGCGAGGCACGCCAAGCGGTAGGCGGTTTGTCAACGGCCTACTACGTGGACACGCCCACATGCACACGCACACACACACACAGACAGATAGATCTCTCGCTCTCTCTCTCTCTCTCTCTCTCTCTCTCTCTCTCTCTCTCTCTCTCTCTCTCTCTCTCTCTCTCTCTCTCTCTCTCTCGCTCTCGCTCTCTGTGTATATGATTAACATATATATATATATATTTATAATTATATATATGTACTATATGTATATCTCTATATATATACATGTATATATATATATATGCATATACATACATATATATATATATATATCTACACATATTAACATATAGATGCACGCATGTTTGCATATGCGCGTATGGCCTTTGTGTAACTCGGTAGGCAGACAGGGCTTGCTTTGACATTTCTCGGTTTCAGTCTTGGCTGCGAAATGCATCTCCATATTGAGCACACCTGGTTCAGTTTTCACCTGAGAACTACCCGCCTGAAATACCTGGCTATTTAAAAGGCACCTCATGAGCAAGACTTGGAACTTGTTGCTAAAGGTGCCCCTGTTTCGACCCTGAACTTTTTTGAGGATTTGCACCCCCCCCTCCCCCCCAACAAAAAGCAAAAACAAGAAGCAAACAAAACGCACACACAAAAAACAAATCACAATGCTGGGGGTAAAAGGGTTAACCACTCTTTATGCCGCTGCATATAGGATACATACCCAAAAGGTTGCCCAAGATGTGACAGGAGAGACAGAGCAGATCATCGGCCGGCGAGTTCTTCTCACCGGCTTAGTGCATGCGCCGCAGCTGGGCTGCGTTGAGTTGCCAAAGGTGGCTCGCCGTGGGGTCAACTCCCCTGTCCGGCCAGGCTAAACATCACTGCAGTCTTCGTTTCAACTAGTGGCCCTGACGCTAGGGAAATCATTGCCATACCGACCCAAAGATTTGAACAGTTGTGTCTGTAAAGTTGGGTGGCACCCTGCAGTGGGTGCGGGGAAGCCGGCCAAAGGTTGGCCGGACTTGCTTCTAGCATGGCTAGATTCTTAGATGAAGTCACCAGAAAGGTCCAGTCACCATTGCTCCCTCCAACTGAGCCGTTTCCTGTTCCTGTCCCCCAGCAATCAGCCGCTCGATCCTCCAGGGTGAACATTTTTCTTAGGCGCTGCTTTGGCATCGGACCTTTGCCCCGAAGCATGTGATTTCAGTTCTGTGTTTCGACGTTGGTCCGAAGAACCCTTGCATCACGTGTTGGTTTTCTGTGCAGTTCTCGGGCTTGCTCGTCAATGTCTGGGCAAGTGGAAGTGGAAGGTTGCGGGCCCCGAAGCTTTTCTTCTTCCCCAGCTGAAAGCTTTGGGGCCTCAGCCCAGATAGGCTCCGCGTCCGGGGCGGCTCGGAGGTAAGGTTCCACGAGGGTTCCACCAGGGTTCGACCAGGGTTCCACCAGGGTTCCACGAGGGTTCCACGAGATTCTGCGAGGGCTGCGGGGTGGTGCGAGCACTAAAAAGAGCACCGCAGGCTGTTGGGGATATCACTTGAGCTTATTGTGCATCAGGTGTGGAAGGGCAGGTTTGCACTATGTAATCATGACTTTAGATTGCCTTTGACTATTTTTTAAGTGCCTTGGCCAAAATAGCATTCTTCTTCCCTCAGCAGCAAGAAAGGGTGCCGCCAGTCCAAACTGCTGCACGAGTCGGTGGCGTATCCCAGTATTTGAGGGTTTCATCCACCCGGTGCCTCGCACGGACTGTGTCCATCAGTATCAAAGCGGCGCCCGAAGAGCGCCATTTCAGGCAGTTCAACGGCCACTGGGGCCACGTGGACGCCTACGATGCCGCGTCCGCGCGCTACCTCCTGCGGGTCTTTGTGCCCGGGGCGAAGCCGAAGATCGCCACCCGGTGAAGTGAGCGGGCAGCCCTTGTGGTGGTTTCCTTTTGGAGGGACGGGGTAATGTTGCATGCGGAAGAATAGGGAGGCCATGGAAAGGCCAGGAGACGCGCTCTCAGCTTTTTTTCTCCTTCAATTTTCGCATCCGGGGCCTGCAGACATGGCCGGTTCTAAGAACCTCATGCTGCTTTTTCTTTGTACATTCCAAGTACTTAATCTCAACCCGATCGCTCTGCGATCAAGATTGTGGTGTGAAGTGGGTGCTTTCTGTTCTTTGGGTGGGCGTTCGAGTTCCCTCGTGACCTCTCCGCCCGTCTTTCAACTGAGGCGAAGTTGCGGCGGGAGTGCTTCGTGGTGCCCAAAGACCTGCCGGAGGAGGTGCGATTCGAGACCGCATCGATGCCCCAGTTGGGGCTCGCAGGGTATGAACCGGCCAACCACCAAAAAATGTTCAACCACCACTATTTTGATTTAAAGAGAGTGTTTGTGGAGGGGTGGGTCCCGGACATGCCCTTTGCCCATAAAAAAAGAAGCCTCCATGGTTGGCCCCGGAGATGGAGGGGGGGGGGGAACCTTTGGAGTATCATCTGCAAAGCTGCGGCCGAAATGGTGGAGCAAAAAGAGGACTGCTGCGAGGTAGCATGTTGGTGCTTTCTGGCGAGTTTGGAACCAAGGCCATGATTTGTTCCAAGAGCGTATGAAGGGAGCTGGTCCAAACATACTTTGGCCCCTCACATCTCGTGAGGTCTTTTCCAGTCGCAGTCTCATGAGCTGCTTTTTTTCTTTGCAGCTCTGTGCTGACACCGCAGGGTTTTGAACCAACATGGGCCGGTTCGCTTCGGAGGTGCGTCAAGCGCCCTGGCAGCCCTCCCTGCGGTTGGGGGCTCAGAGGCTCACTTGTGAAAGCTTGGTATGAGGCCCCCAAAAAGAGACGGCCAAGGGCCCGAGGGCTGCGGGCCTGGGCAAAAAATGCCACCAGGGAACGCCAAGCTCGGAATTTAGCCGGCGCTCGGCATGGTTGTGCAGCGTGGGTTTGGGGCGGGCCACTTCCGGCGCGCGACTAGAAGTGACAAAGCTGGGAGTCGGTGGGAAGCCCTGGGCCGCCCTTACTTTTGAAGCACGCTTGCACCAAGAGAGCAACGGATGCTTGGGCGGGGTGTGACTTTCCAAGTGTTTTCTAGATTTTTGACCTTGGTGAACGCAGATGGCGGGCATTTTCCATTCAGGCAGGTCGGATGGGCCCCACCACCGGAGAAACCGTTTGAAGGTCCCTGCTAGACAGTGCCTCTCATGTTCAAATGGGCCTCTCGGCGGGTCCATTGTGCACGGGATGCACGGGTGTTGGGATTTGGTGTGTGCTTGTGGCACCCCATTTGCGCACTGCATTCCAAATCAACTAAACACGTGTAAGTTGGCAGGGCGACAAGAGATCTCAGCTGTTTGCTTTTCTCCGTCCTTGCAAGCTTCCAATGCGCCTGTGTGCGAGAGAGAGAGAGCGAGAGAGAGAGAGAGAAAAACAGAGAGGGAGATGGGCAAAGAATGTGAGAATTGTTTGCACGGACGGGAGCCGAGGTCAAAGTGATCTTGCCTGAGGGCATCTTTCAGACATTTGGCGATTTTTTGGGGTCCGCCCCCGGCCGGTAACCTGCAGAGGACCTAGTTTTATAGTCCAGAGTCGGTTCTCTGGGGCTTTGTGCCTGCATCTCTGCGTGGCTGGCCGGGCGTGGGCCCCGCAAATGTTCGAGCCTTGCTGGAGCTGTAAGAGGTCTACATTTTGAAAGGGGACACCCAACAAGGGCACTATGATGGTCTTTGGCCCACACAGCAAGGCTCCCGTATCACTGGCCGCCGTACACTCGGATTGGCCTCGGCAGGAATCTGGGTACGACGAGAGCACCACTTCTCAGCAATTCGAGTACCACATCCGTTTTGGGATGGGCGTCATTGCCCACGGCTTGTTTTGCGCGCTGTACCCACCTTGCTGTTCAGTCACACCCAACACGGCGTCGATCTTTCAGTTCAGCAGGCTGTTTGCCCAAAGCGGGGGCGCTTGCTGGCTTTGGCTCCAAAAGCCCTGGGCGAGCAGGCGAGGCGAGGCGAGGGCGGGGTCGGTCAAGAACACTTGGCGCTTGGAAAAAGCGGGCCAGGCCGAAAGGCTGAGGGGCCGAGGGGGGTGGCGGGGGGTTTTCAGCTTTTGGATCCCGGCTGCTTCTGCCCGCCCAGCGAGGCCCGATGTCACGCAAGGCAGAGGCTTCTGCACACGTACGGTCACAGAGGGTGGAAACATCCGAAGGACGCAGAGCAAGAGAGGTGCCTCAAGCCTTGTTCAATTTGGACTGGTACAAACTGACACGCGCGAAAAATCGAGGATCGGCGCAGCAGCGTGGGTGGGGGGTGGGATGTGACCCAAGGCTCCGGCCAAATGTTCAAGGCTTCCGACATGGTCAGGGGGGGAGGCTCACATCTAGCCTGTTTGTTGCTTGTGCTGTTCTTGTTTCTGAGCTTGTAGAGAGTTAGAAGGCATGCCGCAGAGGTGCGGTCCGATTCTGCATCCAGGACATTTGCGCTTAGACGCAGTCCCCTAGACATGCGCTTCCCCCCCCAGTTTGAGGCAGGTGCTGCTTGAAAGTGCCAGGCTTGGAAGGTGCCCCAGAAAACTCTGAGTCCGCCTGCTCGTTTGCTCGCCGCCGTCTGTGCCTGCCAGCGCTTCTCCGGCAGACGCAATGCCGATAACGGCCTGAACGCTGCACGGAGTTGAAGGTGATCAGTGGCAGCCATGCGACTTGGGGCAAAAAGTCCAAAAACAGTTTGTCTTTCCGCATTTGAACCTTTAAAAACAGGACCCGTGTGGGCGGTGTTTGGATGCGTTTCCTGAGAAGGCGGCTTGTGCAGCAAGCTGATTTCCTTGTTACAGACAAGTTCTTGAAGCACTTGTCATCCTCGACGTTTAGGGGCCTTTTTGAGTTGCATGGGTTCGTGGATGCACTTTGCACCCGTTTCAAAATGATCCGAAAACTTGCACAAATAACTCCGGACTGGGCACATGAGGCATATGGTGGGCCTCAGAATTAAAAACTATGATTGGACATGCTGGTGGTGTCTTGTGAGCTACTTGCCAAAAGTCCGGCAGAGGTCGAGGCTCAGCGTTTGATGCTAAGGTCGGGGCTCGTGCACACAATCATGAAGGCAGGGGGGTGGCAGGGAGGCGAGCTATAATCAAAACCCTGATTAGCCAAGGTGAATGTGTGTGGCCGCATGGTTGTTGGTAGGCTCCTTGAATACCAGGTTTGTACTAGTGACATCCAGGCGTTGCCTAACCCAACTCTTCCCCTCAGGCTATGCGGGTATGAATCGGAGTTGTTCTCATTTTGCAGACCAAGATCAAAGATACATGATTGGATTTGTGCAATCCTCCAACTTTTTGCGGCTATTCCTTTATCGATTCGTGTTCAGCTCGGTTTTGCACGTATACAATCTTATCAGCTGAGCCTTGAAGTGCAACAAGTTGATTTGGTTGCCGCTGGGGCCGCCAAGATGCCCCATCCAAGATCATCCGGAGCCTCAAGCTGTCGGATGTTTCCCTGGACCCTCATTTGTGCCGGGCAAGCCGGCCCCCCGTCCCCCCCCGTCCCCCCCCACACCCCCCACCAGGCGCAGCACAGCGCCAAGCCGAAGGTCTTGGAGTCGGACCTCGGCAGGCTCGGGAGTGTGCTCCGGGCGGTCCGCGTGCCATTTTTTTTTTGGGTGGGGTGTAAAATGCAAGCCAACTGGGCACTCACAAGCAGAGCCACCTAGGGCGCTAAGAGCATGCTGGCAACATGCCCCAGTGAGAACTCACGGAGTGTTGGGACGGGTACTTCTTGTCTCTCAGTCGTTTGGGCGAACATATTTTTCGACCTCCAGAAAGCATATTGAGAAGTGGGAGGCGGAGGCACTTTTTTCTTTTTGATCTTGCGATCGCAGTTCGGGCCGGAAGTACAGAGTGCTGGCAAGTCAATCTCCGGCTCTTAGCACGTTTCAATCGGGCAATCACGATGTTTGTTTTGTTGCTGGGAGAGGCTTGGTACCTTTGCCTTGCTTCGCATGCTGGATCCAATGCACGTCGCGCTCTTACGCAAGCGGCGTGGGTGTGGGTGTGGGTGTGGGTGTGGGTGTGGATGTGTGTGTGTGTGTGTGGGTGTGTTTGCGTGCGCTGCGCTTCCATTTGCCCAGCTCCCCGTTGGGTGAACGCGGTCTGTCACCTTTTGGCCGAGCGACTTGGGGCTTGCGACTCGTAAGCTTCGAGGCCCATTGTGCACGGATCACAGGGCGCGTTGACTCGCCAGGAAGCAGTTCGGCTTTGGACGAGAGGACCTCGGTGACTTGCAAACTCCGGGAGCGGCTCTTGTGTTTGGCTGGGGGTAGGGGGGGGCCTCCATTTTTTCACCGAAGCAGCGTGCAGGGCGAGCGGCCGGGGCGAGGGGCCTGCGCGAGTCTTCTGGTTGAGCTCTATTTTTGCTCCCTTTTCGGGGGCCTTTTGGAGGGAATGCCGAGTTGCCTTTGGAGAATCTCCGTGCCCATTGGGGCGAAGCCGCCGTGGGCATTGGCGATGTGCTGAGCTAGGCCCGGCACATGGGTGTATGCATGAGTTTCCAACCAGGTCGTTCTTTGCCTAAGGCAATCCTTAGGTTTGACGCACCCATTGAGTTCGGCTGGGAGTGAGCGCAGGACCTAGACGGTGGTGCCAGCTACTACGAGGGAGAGTTCAAGCTTTTTCTGCGCAGCGGGCATGGCACCCTGGAGAACACAGAGCCGCTCGGAAGAAGAGGCGGAAGGCGGAAGGTGCATTTTTATTTTATTTGTTTTTTAGCTTTGGGGCTATCTCTTTAGAACCATATATCCCCTTGTTTCCCCTTGGTTTCCCTTTGTTTCTCCTTTGGCACTTGCAAGAAGACAGACACAAAGACAGATAGAAAGACAGGCAGAGGCAGAGGCAGAGGCAGAGGCACAGGCAGAGGCAGAGACAGAGACAGAGACACAGACAGAGACAGAGACGGACAGGTACCCAAATGGCTTTGTCTCCAAATCGAGGGGTGCCCAAAATGGTTAGTTCCAGTTTCCCTCAAAGCAGACCCAGAAAGGGGACCTGAAGAATGCACACCCAAATCTACCATTCAGATTTCCAACTTTTCTAGCAATGCCCTTTAGACACATCATCAAAACCTGGCCCAAGTGAAGGTTAAGGCACAGTCCCCGCCCAAGTGAAGGATTTCGCAGAGATCTGTCCGACCCAAGCTGCGTTCGTTGAATGCAGGACGGGGGACAAGTACGTGGGCCAGTTCCTGGCGGATCGGTGTCACGGCAGCGGCAAGCACACCTGGCCTGCGCCCTGGCCGGGTTCCATGCGTTCGGGTGGATGCCTGGGCCCAATTTTTGGTTTTTTCCTCTTGGTAAAAAAATCCCGTAAAAAGGCCGAGTTGAGTCCAGTTTCCTTTTGCTGGGGATTGCAACGGGGGACATGTGATATATATATATATATCAAATATTCATCTAATCTAAAGAATTTCACATGGGCCACTGTTATGGGCCATTATTTTTGTGGTTTGCTGGCGAGAGAGACTATAGTTCCAACGAACGCAAATCTGCAAGTTTGATTCAGCAAAAGGGCAACCAAGGACCCAAACATCTGAGTTCCCAAAATAGGGGCCCATTCAGGAAACTGTCTGTGCCAGTGGGTTTCCTGAATGGGCCCCTATTTTTGGGACCGGGGTTTGGGGGCTTGGCACGAAGAGTCCCAATGGAGTTGGAACCTTTCAAGATTGCTGTCGTCAAAGATTGCTACTCCAGAGGCAGCAGTTGAGAAACGCACACATCCAGCCACCTGGTCCTTGTGCTACGTACCCAATACATAAGGGGTATATATAGTGTATGTATTTTTCAGCCATTAGCGGCCCATAACAAGGGCCCAAGTAAAAAACTTTAGATCTAATCATCTTTTTAAATAATTTTTTAGTCCCGGTTGAGATGAGGTCTGGCAGCACCTTCCTTAGAAATGGTCTGGGGCATGGTCTCGACTTCATGGCCAAAGGCCATCCTTGGTGTTTGCTTGCGTCGTTTCTCGAATTCAGCTGGCGAATCACTGGGGTCATGGGGGGAAGGGGGTGTTGGGGTTGGGGTGTGAGGTGTTGGTCTCTTGAGCCACTTTGGGCGTCGCAGTTTTGAGTTGAAGATGGGAGGGGGAGAGTTGTCACGGAAGCATGTCTTGAAAGGCGGCAGCGCATGATGTTTATGGGCCATGGGGCAACGGCTCGAGCAATCGAGCAAGAGCAGCCTGTGCTTCTGCCCATGCGGGGATTGCCTAAACTGAGGATGGGAGTTTCTATGACGGCGAGTGGCAGAGCGGCCGCAAGCATGGCCAGGGCGTCTACGTCAGCCCAGAGCAGCTCAAATACGAAGGACGCAATGTGCCTGAAATGTGGAGGTTCCCAGTTGGGCAACTTGGAGTCCGGGAAACAGATTGTACATTTGAAACTGCCCGTTTAAACAAATGCACGGCCCAGTGAAAGTGTTGCAACATTCCGGCTACAGCTCCAGAAACGTAATTCAGAACAATCGCAGATGCTAGCCGCTGCCATTTTGACTGCCCATTCAGGGTTGCATGCTAACCGGAGAGAAGAAAAGGATGAACAATCTTGAGGACAAAAGCAAAGTCATGCGTCTGGTTGCCAACCGTCGGAGCCACTCTGCATGTTCGGAGTCCCAGGAGCTTGGCACGACGGCAAGCGTCATGGCAGGGGCGTTCAGGCGCCTGGGGCGGTGAGGGGCTTGGCGACTACCTGACAACTGATCACGTTTCGGCGTTTAGCAGGTTTCAGATTGCGGTCCAAAGAGAGTGGACAACTGTTTGGCACTGTTCAGGTCAGTTTGGCTGTCCTCTGTGTGTGTTGAATTGATTGGGTGGCTGTGCCTGATCGGGCCAATGCTCCATGCCACTCTCCCACAAGGTTTCGGGTGTTTTTTTTCTTGGGGAGGGGGGGAACCCCCGATTGCTTTGAAGGGACACCAAAAAGAGGGGCCACTTTGGGCTCTCATCTTATTGATTGACGAGGCGTTCTGTGCATCATGGAGCTGGACTTTTCGACTTCCGCCTGTTTCAACTTGTGGTTGCATCCGGCGCTCTGTTCGACTCGCGCCCTTGCCGCCAGGACTATGCCAACGGCGACACCTACAACGGCTGGTGGTACAACGGTGCCCTGCACACAGAGACGCAGTGGTCGGAGGGGGTTGCCGTCAGCACCCCCCACGGGCCAGGTCAAAACCCCAGTGTTGGGCCAGTGTGTGCTCCTTTTTTCCTGCCATTGACCCAGTTGACGGGAGAGCCAAGAGGAGCCGGAGGAGGGGGGGGGGGGCTCCACATCCCAACATTCTGGTCTGCCATTTTGATTCACCTCTAGGCCAATGCAGCGGTCTGGGGATTTACTTCTTCGCGGACGGCGCCCAGTACCACGGTGCTTGGAACTTGGGGAAGTATGAGCCTTGGAAGGCAATCGTGTTTTTTTTGGGTGGGTGGGTGGGTTGCATGGAGTGCTTCACGGTCGCGCTGCCAGTTGCAGGACATTCTGTCGGTGATTTTGTTCCACGCGGCAAGGCTCCCAGCAAGGAGTGGGCAGGAGGAAGCCACGGAGCATCAACCGCGGCGCAACCAGACCTCTGACACTCCCTAGCTCAAAATCAGTCCCACCCTGCTCAACACCAGAGCGTGCCACACCTTGGCCTAAATCCACCAAACTAACCTCTGAGAGATTGCCACTTGTAAGAAGAGCATGCCAAGCCCACATCCACCTGCCTGAGGCACCCCAAAATTGATCCTGAGCCATCGCAAGCAATGAAACCTTTGAAGCACAGAAATTCGCGTGTCACCTAAGAGATGTGCCTGTGTTCAACGGTTCTGGACGTTTCGCCAAAGCGCTACTTTCAGCACACCTTCTGAATTGGGATTTGGAGTGTCCTTTGAGAGGCAGGTGGTAGCTAAGCAGCCAAGCACACACGTATGTAGATATCCCTTCGTTGAACGGAAGCCAGCTCGTGCAGTTCCATGCCAGCAATCCCTGCGCAACGGATTGGCCAATCCTGCCCACTTCGAGTCAGGACGGTGGCCGCGTTTGGCTGCCCATGTTGGGCAGCTTTTGCAAAAAGTTGGTTGGCTGAGTTGCATGCCAATGCACGCCAAAACGATCTCAGGACGTCTTTCTCTCACGATCAGCGTCAGGCAAAATGTTTCGAACGGCGCTTAGGATGGCGAGGGCATCCTGTACTGCGCCAACGGCGACCGCGAGCGTCTGACCTACTTCAACGGTGCCCTGGCTATGTGTCAGCATTGGGATTTGGTCCCCACATGGAGGTTCGGTTGGTTTAAAGAGCCAAGGTTAAAAGAGTACCATTAAAACAGCGCACGCCCAAATGGATTTCCACATTGACATGTAGTTCAATTCACCCTCCTTCATGAGTATGGCAGCGTGCTCTGCAGGGCAAGTTTGAATGATTTGTTTTCCTTCGGGCAGGATTCCCGGACTGGACCCCGTGACATGTTCCTCATGTGTTCTTGGTGCGCGCACTGTGCACGGCCATCCCCTCACCTGGCAGAGTTTGGGCATCCGGCCTCTTGGGAGGACATGGTTTGATTCATCTGACAGGCCAACGAAATCTGTTTGAAGCCTCCTCAAATGCCAAGAGTCATTTGATCTTCGAAGCTTCCTGAAACCATGCCCCAGCAGGCGAAGCGCAACCCTGCTCGCAGCCCCTCAAATGGCTGTGGGTCAAACCACCCGAGTCGCGCGCAGAGGTCGCCTCATGAAGCGGGAGGTGCTGCCTAGGGCGCCGCCGCCGGACATCAAGACCAAGTCCGGGCCGCCGCCGGGCGCTGGATTTGCTTTTTTTTGGGGGGGACGCACGGTAGGAGGTTGTTCGTTTTTGGTTTTTTCCTGGTTGGTTCGAACAGAAGGGAAGGGGAAAGGGAATGACTAGAAACTGTTTTTCCCGGAAGCATTGCGAAGGGTTCTTCTTCTAAAAGCGGCTGCCAACTTCACCTGCCAATTTCTCATGCCAACTTGTCGAGAGTTACTTCACCTGCCAACTTCTCATGCCAACTTGTCGAGAGTTACTTCACCTGCCAACTTCTCATGCCAACTTGTCGAGAGTTACTTCACCTGCCAACTTCTCATGCCAACTTGTCGAGAGTTACTTCACCTGCCTACTTCTCATGTCAACTTTTCGGCTGTTATCTCATTCTACTAAAAGCACAAGCTAATTTGTCGGACTTCTCATGTCAACTTTTCGGCTGTTATCTCATTCTACTAAAAGCACAAGCTAATTTGTCGGGTGTTACTTCACTATCCTAAAAACACAAGCTAACTTTTCTGTTCTACCTTCACTTCTCGACTCTTAATTCTTCTTCTTTTTCTGGCGGGGGTAGGCCCGACAGGAGCTTACGAAACGCACCCCTCTGCGGAGATCGTGCGTGTCGAAGCGCTCTCGCTGTGGCCCCGTGCGAATTTGTCTTGAGCCCGCGAACCCTCTGCGGAGATCGTGCGCTCGCTGTGGCGCTGTGGCGCCGTGCGAATGTCTTCTTGACCTTGGCGAACCCTCTGCGGAGATCGTGCGTGTCGAAGCGCTCTCGCTGTGGCGCCGTGCGAATTTGTCTTGACCTTGGCGAACCCTCTGCGGAGATCGTGCGTGTCGAAGCGCTCTCGCTGTGGCGCCGTGCGAATTTGTCTTGACCGGCGAACCCTCTGCGGAGATCGTGCGTGTCGAAGCGCTCTCGCTGTGGCGCCGTGCGATTTTCTTGCTCGCGAAACGGCTTTTGGAAGTTGTCTCGTGGTGTGCGCGCCTGCTTTCGCAATCCCGCGGTCCCGGGTTCGATTCCCCCCTGGTCCGCGGCAGCTCCGGCTTGAAAATCGCAGCTTTTAAGTACAAACGTAGTACGCGGAGCGTGCTCCTGCAGCTCCGGCTGGAAAATCGCAACTTTTAAGTACAGACGTAGTACGCGGAGGCTGCTGCAGCTCCGGCTGGAAAATCGCACTTTTTAAGTACAGACGTAGTACGCGGAGCGTGCTCCCGCAGCTCCGGCTGGAAAATCGCAACTTTTAGATACAAATGGCTGGAAAATCGCAACTGTAAATTGCAAATGTAGCACGCGGAGCGCCTCCGCCGCTCCAGCTTTTTGAGGGTTAATTACTTCACCTGCCAGTTTCTCATGCCGAAACTTCGAGAATTACTTCACCTGCCAGCTTCTCATGCCACCTTTTCGAGAGTTACTTCACCTGCCAACTTCTCGTGCCAACTTTTCGAGGAGTTACTTCACCTGCGAGCTTATCATGCCAACTTTTCGAGAGTTACTACACCTGCGAGCTTCTCATGCCAACTTTTCGAGAATTACTTTACCTGCCAACTTCTCATGCCAACTTTTCGAGAAATACTTTACCTGCCAACCTCTCGTGGCAACTTCACCTGCCAACTTTTCGAGAATTACTTCACCTGCCAACTTCTCATGCCAACTTTTCGAGAAATACTTTATCTGCCAACCTCTCGTGGCAACTTTTCGAAAAATTACTTCACCTGCCAGCTTCTCATGCCAACTTTTCGAGAGGTACTTCACCTGCCAACATCGCCTGCCAACTTTTCGAGAGTTACTTCGCCTGCCAACTTCTCGCGCCAACTTTTCGAGAATTACTTCGCCTGCCAACTTCTCATGCTAACTTTTCGAAAGTTACTTCACCTGCCGGCTTCTCACGCCAACTTTTCGAGAGTTACTTCACCGCCACTTCTCGTGCTCACCTGCCAACTTTCATTTTCGAGACTTACTTCACCTGCCAGCTTCTCACGCCAACTTTTCGAGAGTTACTTCACCTGCCAACTTCTCATGCCAACTCTTTGAGAGACCTGCCAACTTCTCATGCCAACTTTTCTCTTGAGTTACTTCGCCTGCCAACTTCTCATGTCAACTTTGCGAGAATTACTTCACCCGCCAACTTTGCCAGCCAACTATTCGAGAGTTACTTAACCTGCCAGCTTCTCATGCCAACTTTTTGAGAATTGCTTCGCCTGCCAACTCCTCATGCTAACTTGGCGAGAGTTACCTCACCTGCATCAACTTGCCTCTATGCTTCCGGGCCACTCGTCGTCTAGTTGTTTTTGCTGGCTGGTTTTCCAGATAGGCGGCGAATCGGAAATGGACAGAGAAGCCATCGCCGATGTGGTTGCCTCTCAGGGAATCCCGAAACGGTTTAGGATTGAAAGGCAGGGGATGAGGGAATGGAATGAATTTCAGACAAACCATTCCCGATATTGTTTCCTTTTGAGGAATCCCGAAACGGTTCAGTCCCAACACCCTGTCTCGGTCATTCCCTGAGCGCCAGCAAGTTTTCCATTGGATGTGTTTGGCTGCGGTCTAGTCTGGAAGCATTGGAAAGGAGCAGGGGAGAATCAGTGGCGAAAATTGTGTTCTGTCTTCTCCCAAGACCCAAATTTGGCAGAGTCAGAGTACTCTAACCTTGTTTGGGGACTTGTAGTACGTGTCAGGTGACATGGGGGCCCAATTGTGGTGGTTGTCCTTTTGGTTTTCCTTCCAACCTGGGAGAAAAGGGCACCCTCAAAAGAGACGGCGAGGGTGGCTTGAGCACTTACCAGACGCATCCTGGTCATTTTGAGCATGAGTTTGGCCAGGTGTTTTTGCAGACCCCTTCTTGAAAGACACTGATTTGACGTGTGTGTTCATCTTTGGAACCTTTCGCACGCCATGCATGGTATAATCAATGTGAACACTATTTGTCACACATCACGGATGATGGGCTATCCCCGCCAATCCCAAGGCCCTTTGACCAGGGCACAAACGATCTTGGCAACAGACTCGCAAGCCGGAAGTGAATCCTGAGTCCGTGGACGATCATTTGCCTGCAAGCAAGTTCATCATAACTTGTGCAGATGAATGCCTCCCTGTAAAAAGGGACAAAAACTAAATATCGAGTGCCAGACCCTCAGGACGAAATCGCAGAGAGGGAGAGAGAGAGAGGCGGAGAGATCGAGTGTATGATCTTTCCGGATTCTTCAACTTTTTCACCCAGGGGCATTTTCTGCGACGTTCTGCTGGTGCAAAACCGGGCGGAATGCCTGCAGCCCACGGTACGCCGGGAGACCCACGGCGGCTCGGTGCAGAGTCGACCAAGCTTGGAGGGGATTTGCTTGCAGAATTCACAGGGAAACTCAAACAGATTGTCCAGATTGAGAGTCGTGTTTCTCATGGGGCCTTCTTATGTGTTCGACTTTATTTTCCCAGAAGTGTGTTCACCAGATCTTTACTATTTTAAGCCGTCCTGTCGGATTCTTGTGTACATGAGGGAAGGGGCCACCCAAGAACCAATCGGGTGTCTATCAACCTGAGGTCGAGATTGCAACTTAGGCTAATGGGGGTCGGTTCAAAAATAAAAAGCCCTCCAAAATGTCAGGTTTCCATTGGTGGACGCTTTGGGCCTATTTTGGGGGTCTTCAGGCCATGGTGCCGACAAATTGCCTCCAACTGTCCAATGGCACCGAGGGGAGCATACAAAAGCACCAGTTTCATCAGAACCTACCACAGAAGATCTGCCAGGGTTTCCATCAAGAAGGCGGTTTCGAGCCTGCACCCATTTTTTGCAATACAGAAGGCGTACCCTTGGTGACTTCCAACTTGGGAGCCCCTCAGAAACCTTCCGAAACCAGGGAGCTCCCGGAAATCAGTCGATGGAATTGCTTTCTGCACTGGTTGGACATCGTTCACACGTTTGAGGTTACGCGTTTGCACGGGGGCGGGCGTTTAAACCGCTGAAGCACTTGACGAGAAAGGAGGGTTCCTTCCCTTTCTCCTGAATTCTTCCCTGGGGTTAGGAAAGGGGTGGCATTCGTGCCGATTCCCAAAAAGGCCCCTTCACCTGGTCGGTTTCCATGTCACGCCCCTTTGCAATTCGCAAGAGGGCAGAGGTCTTGACTACAAGGTTAACTAAGGAATGCCAACTCACTTGGCTCACTGGCCAGCCTTAAAGGAGGAAATGGCTTATAGCTTTGGCATTTGGCTGGCACGTTGGTGCGGCTTTTTGCTTACGCGTTGCAACCTTGCGGTGCCAATGCTTTTCATTGAAGCAGGCCGCAGAAAGCAACCGAGCAACTTTGGCCTATGCCTTCCCCATGCCACCTTCCACGGGGTGAATGGCTCATCGGGGAACACCTTGAAAAGGTAGCTGGACGGAATTTTGCCGATGCAAGTGATGCCCGAAGCGGTGAAGGGACATTTTCAAGTAGCACTCATGCCCAAACATCAGCTTTTGGGACTTGTGCGAAGGTTCGCCTGATTCTGAGGCTCCTGGATAGGTTTTTCGTTTTGGAAGTATCACTAACATGCGTTGAGCTTCGGGCACCCAGGTCACGCATGGGAAACGATCTCAATACGACGGACCAGGGTGGAGTCGAGCCACCACAATTTGCCTGTGAACCATGGGGCAGTTGGTCGTGCAAACCACATGTGAAGGACTTGTGGGTCTTAACTAGCATTCCCGGTTCTGCATTCTTCAAGTCCCCTCTCAAGAGGTGCTGCATCACCCCACCGAGATGAAGCACTGTCTTGATGATGTTTTTCGGCCACCCAAAGGCTGGGAAATGAGCCACAAGCAAAACCTAGCTGGATGATGTTTGGTAGGGGATGGTCCCAGCCAGAAATGGGTGCGGATATGCTCCCTTTTGAATGGGCTCCTTTGATTCCATGGCAGGGGAGACGCAGCTCCTCATCAAGAGGGAGTGCGACAACTATGACCTCTCCGCGCCCCCAATACGCTTGCCCAGGCGGCAAGAGTTCAAGGAGCGCCCCGGCCAAAGGCGGGAAAGATGGAGGCGAGCCTTTTCTTGCTTTTTCCTTTGGTGTGTGGGAGGGGGTTGGAGAGAGTGTTGCTTTGGGGAAGGGTTGGAATTTGAGTTTTTGGTTGACTTTTTGCTGACAAGGTTGGACGACTTGCACGGCGATTCCATCGAGACGGTCACGGGCGGGGACACGCTCAGTGTGGCCTGTCGGCACGCGGCTGGCTTCGGGGCTTGCCAGGCAACACTTTGAGCAAAGGCAGTGGGAGAAACCTGTACGCCGTCCGGTTTTGGGGAAGCAACCGGGACACAGCCGCCCGCAGGGTTGAGCACCCGGCATTGGACTGAGGCGTTTACAGCTGGCCCCTCGATGGATGAGCCTACCTTCGTCACAGAGCCTTGAGGTTTGGCTGGTTCTTCGGCCGGCATTGGTTTGACGGGTTGGTCGCCAGACGGGCATGGTTTTTCCGAAGGTGCCATTTTTGAATTTTGGTGTTGCTTGAAAGGAAAGCCAAGAGTGAGCAAACCGCTGAGAATCCCCTAAAGTGCGCCTGAGCTCTCAAAATTCAGGAACCGTACCCACAAGCAAACGTGTGTGAAGGAAGTGCACAACACCGTCTTTTTGCTAACCAGGTTTCCGACATTCCTCCTTGAAACGTAGCTGAGGCGAGTTCCTTTAGATGTGATACATGTCTTGCAGGACCTGAGCCGAAGCTCGCGTGTCTCACTCGTAAAACTCGGCCCCTGCCTGGCCGAAGAGGCTGGCGTGTCTTTTCCGCCCTCTGGTTTTTGATGGTTCTTTGGTGTTTGACGTTTGAGGAAAGGGGTTGACCAAACAAAGCTTCTTGTGGAAATCTGGGGTCGCTCCGAAGACGGGACATGATTTGGAAGACGGCGCCCAGTGCGCGCACATCTCCGGGCTCGGCAGGGACTCAACGGATGCCCACGCCCGCTCCGAAGGATACCGGCCGGGGGTTTTCCGATTTGGCCGAAGAGCGGCCGACTAGGTAGCTCCTTGCGGGGAAAAAGATGTCTGCGGGCCTTGCAGTAGGGAGGTTTGGTCTTGCACAAGTCATGGTTTCATTTGGTTCCAAGGCTTGTGGGGTCCTTGGCCTGCAATTCGGCTGATCTGCCGTGCTCTCCAGATCAGCCACTGGAAAGCGCCACGCTTTTCTTCAAAGCACATTGCCCCCCAAGCGCGCTCGGACTGCGGGTGCAAAGCAAATCGGTGCCCGACTTCCTCACCCCCAACAAGGGCAATGGGGGGGTTATCCCTGAATAGGCCTGGGATAAGCCAAGGATAAGCTAAGCCCTTACCACGGCGTTATGAAGGGGGGTAATTTGGGATTTTGTGCTTCTAGGTGCTCAAAGCTTGTTTTCAGCTTTGAAAGGCCCAAAGTGCTGAGAGGTCCCAACAAAAACCTAAAACACCTTGTCTCCAGCAGTCTTCAGCTGCCAAGCTGTCAAGGGTAGGGTTTTTTAGGGGCCTCTCAGCATTTTCCGGCCCGCCCTCATAGCCCCGCATAGCCCCTCTCAGGGGTCCATGAAAGTTGGGGGCTGGGACGCCTGCCAGGCGCTGCTCCGTGCGGCACAGGCGAAGGGCCAGGCGGGTTTGGCCGGTGGCCCGGGGCGGATGGCCAAAGGGCACCTCAAAACTCGGCTCCCAGCCATCCCCTTAGCTTTTTGCTAGCTTCTTTTTTTTGGGGGGGTCTTTTTCGTGTTCAGGGGGTGGGTTTCCGTTTAACCCACCAAGAGTAAACCACTTTTAGCGGGGGTCTGAACACGGGCAGAAGAGAGGCGAGCCTGGAGATCTCCTGCGGCGACCGCTGCTACTCTGTGACCTTCAGGTGGGTCGCGTCAGATGGGCCTGGGGTGCAGCACTTGGGATGGATGAATGGGTGTTTTTTTGGTCGCGTGGTACTTTCCGTTTTTTTTCTTCTTCATTTTGTTTCTTCTGTTTTTCTTTTCTCAGCTTGGGTGAAATGTTGGAAGGCAGTTGGTTTCCCAACAGCTGCAAGTGCCATACGGGATGTATAACATGATGCCTGGGATCTGGATTGGGATGAGGCGGAGGGCTTTGGTGGTGATTTCTGAACAGCGTCAACGCATTCAGGCATCCGGGTGGATGAGCAGGAGGGCATCAATGATTTTCAGGTGCTAGGCCGTAAAGGAAAACCCAAAGGTGGTTGTTCAAGCATTGGCGGCTTAAGAACCCGTGGTAGTGCCCGAAGTTTGTGTAGCGACCTATCTGTCAGTCAGTTGAGTCTGCAGCGCCACAAGGCGCCTGACCAACACCTTGGCACTTCCGGTCCTACCGTCTATTGGTGAAACCCGGTTTTTCCATTTTGCTCACCGGGTGCCTCAAGAGCCTGGGGAGGGCCATTCGCGCCAGGAAGGGCGAGGCCGAGCGTGTGAACCTGCAGACGCAGGCGCCCACTGGGCACCGACTGCGTGTGTGGACGGTCGCTCAAAACGGCGGCGCGCGCAGGAGTTCCAATGCACGGACGCCTTTCCAAGGAGCTGCGTGTTGTTCCGGCTCATGCTGACATGACAAGGTGCAAGCAGGTGGCGAGCATTTGATTGCATTTTGTTTGCGAGTGATCTACATCTGACACCGGGCGGTGTGTATCCGACTTCTTGACTTCACGTAGCCGGTGCAGGGCTTTCTTCAACCACACCCAAAGCTTTTTGCCCAAAACTCCCCAAACTCGCACAACAAGTCCCTCAAAAGGTCACCCAAAGCCACCCACCACCCACCAACAGACGAACAAAGACAACCAAAGACTCAGCAACAGTTCAGCCAAAGGACCCAACAACAGCCCACCAAAAACCTACGAACCACACTCTGAGCGGCTGTTCTTTTTCGCAGCCAGGTGCGCCGGCGGATGCGCGACCGCGCCGCCAAGGATGTGAGGCGTGCAATTGCCACATTCGGGCCAGGGCGGACAAATTCATGGGCCATTGTTTGGCATGTGGGTGTGTTTTTTTGAGGGTGCTCTCTTTGGGTTGTTTTCAATCGATTTCGGCCAACCTTGCTGGCCTGGTGAGGAGTTGCTTTGCCATCGTCTATTGTTTGAACGCCACCCCCCATGTTCACTTCAATTTGCGAGGTTCTGAATTGTTTCGGGAGCCCTGCCTGGAGCCAACATTGACAATGTCACCGGGGCTTTGTCCCAGTAGGTGCCTCTAGCCAGCCAATGAGGTACTTCGCCCCAAGGATGTTGGCTCAGTGCATGGGAATGCTTTCCATATGAAATGCCAGAGCGAGAGAGAGAGGTTCTGTGTAGCACGAAACGGCCTTTTGCGTCTGCTCTTGCGCCTGCCAGGTGCGAAAGTATCGCGGGGGCCCGTGCGGGCATGCCAGACAGAGCAGGGATGGGCCCGCTCGCCTTTCCTGAATCATGCTTTACCTGTTTTAGGCTTGGGTTTTGCGGGGCCCAGCCAAGTGCCTAAGGTCAACTCCCTCACCAGCATGGGCTTCTCTGAGGAGAAGGCTTGGGGGAAGCACCACTGCACCCTCCCTCTCTCTCTCTTTGTCTCACTCTCTCTTTCTCTCTGTCAAAAGTAGCGGACTTGCCAAAAGGGTTGGAATCCTTTTGGCTTCTCTTGGAAACCAACCATAGACGCACCCTTTTTTGGTCTTGTTGGCGTGTCCTTTGGGTTTCAACTTTTGGAAGTCGATCGTGCCTAAACATTTTGCAAAAAGTTTCATCATGGATTGCTGCAAACTTCCCGTCAATGAACTGTTGGCAGCCTTGCCAACATCATACCCTTTTCACAGCCATCGCCTACGATGTTTCTCCTCCTGGATGCGAGGTGCGGGAGGTCCTGGAAAAGAGCAGCGTGCAATGCCCAGTGCGGCTGACTGCCTCAGGATCCAAAGCGTCAGGGGCGGCAACGAGAAGTAAGCTTGGGACATTCATTGAAGAAGCAAACAAACATCCGCCCAAGCCACTTTGAAATACATTTTTCCCTTTTAAAAATGGGGAGCTTGTGCACTTCCTTTGTTGGGAGGATTTGGGCTTGCATCATGCCACGTCCAGTGCTGCGCCCGGTGCTTGTAAACATTTGATTTGGGTCGTAAAGATTTTCCCGTTGGTGGTTTTGCTTCCTTGGGCGGCTACGGGACCTTGGCTTGGCATCATTGAGCAAGCCCGCAGTATTGCGTGCTTGCAGCTGGCTCGCAAGGGGAATTCATCGAAAGGCAAGAAGGGAGATGCCAACCATTCTTAGGTGGTAAGTCAGGAGATTGCTCCCAACTCCGGTGGGAAACACTAGATCAAAACCCCCATGACCAGTTCGACGCACATACGCAAGATGCCTCAGCAATGGCAATGGCAAGCTGGCAATATGACAAGTAGCGTGAATGCTTTTGTTGTTCAGCCGTTTCTGGAACGTCCTAGACCCAGGAATCCAACAATCTACGCAAGTTTGGTCATGCCACTCCCTCGCTAGCCCATTTGCTTGAAACTGAAAAGGTGTTGGTTGTTTTTCTTCAAAGACCTGGGCCTGGGCCTTGCATTTTCTTCCCCTCGAATCGTTTTTTCAGAAACGAGATCCCCGCGGTTGCGCGTGGCGCGGGGCGCCATCCCCGCAGCCCCACGCGCCCGGGCGCGGGCGCGGGCGCGAGCGCGCGATGGCGAACTGCGAGGAGGTGAGCTGGGGGGATGCCCAGGGGCTGGTGGAGGCCATGCCCTCGTGCAAGGCGCGGCTTTTTTTTCTTCCTCCCCAGATAGCTGAAAACTATAGGGGTTCTAACTTCTAATTAAGAAGAGACAGTTATTTGCAAGATTGAGGGCCGGGTGCTAGAGCCGGTTTTCTTTATTCTTGTGGCGGTGGGACAAGAGCGTGCCATCTGGGAAATAGGGCGCACGCTGGCCATTCGGGTGGTTTGTTCTGCTGGTGTGGTCTGCGTGTCGTGTTTCGGTGCGCCGGAAGGACAGCGTTTGGTGTTTCGGTGGTCCGGTGGAATGTGTCTTGGTGGTGTTGAAGTGCTGTTGCAAAAAGTGGCGCTGAGACTTTGAGGGCATGGTCTGTTGCTATGGTCTGTCGCTGGTTAATTTGGATCGCGGGAAGGCCGGATAGACGGAACTGGGGTCTCCGCACTCCCTAGCCCTTAAGGGGAAGGGATTGTTGTTGGTGTTTTTGATTCTTCGGCTGAACCCCCACAGGACCACCGAAGCCTTGCTTGACATGTGTGGCCAGAAGTTGTTTAAGCTTCCTCCAAGGGAGATATTCAACATGGACTTCTTTCTCCCCGCTCGACACAGGTAATCAGCTAGTAACCCTGGCTAGCTTACATCTTGGGTAAAACTGACCGTTCACTTCTTCAAATTCTCCAAGCACAAAGGATCCCTGGAAAGAGTGGTTGAGAAGCACTGTTAAGCAGCTAGATCGTTGTTTCTTCCTAGCGAAGGTTGACCTGAAGGTAGGCAACGCCCTGACTACTGTCCCTGAAACCCGCATAGCTCTTCGGAGTTTTCTTGGAACATGTTGTGAGTGTGAGTCTTTTTTCTCTTTTTTTTTTTTGGGGGGGGTGGGGGGGTTTGCATGTTAACCTTGCTGGGGAGCCGGGGCGACCCCCAAAACGCCCAAAACGCCCCCGCCCCCCCCGGCTCAACCCCAGGACGAGAAGCTCTCGTACCGGCGCCTGCGGCTGCTGGGCCAAGGCTCCTTCGGCAAGGCCTTCCTGGCGCGGGACCTGCAGAACGGGGAGCTGGTGGTCATGAAGCAGGCGGCGAGTCGAGCGAGTCGAGCCTTCCTGGGCTGGCTGGGGTTCGGTTTGGGGGATGTTGGGGGGGGGGGGCTGGATGTGCGAAGTGACGCCCGGGGTCCATTTTAAAACTGTTTGCAAGGAGAGGGTGTGTGTGGTTTTTGAGGGGAAGCCAGGGGGGAAAGGTATGCGGCATTGGGTCGGAGCCTCCGGTCGCGCTTGACTGACGAAGTGCCAGCCTCAGGTGCACGTGGAGAAGATGGATGTCAAGGCTCTGGGGCTCGCCAGACTCAACCGACGGTTTTTGCCCAGGATTGATCTGCTGAATGGGGGATGCCCCGATGCCCCATTTAACAGTGAATCCGTCGCTGGAAAAGTCCCAGGCGCTGATCGCCACATCTTGCCTGTGCTGGTAAATGTGCACCTGCTTGGTGTCCTACACCCCCGAAAGCCCCGCCAAGGTCCAGACAAACCTTCACTCACATGGTCTTTCCAGGTGTTTGTGCCACTTGGTTCCACTTGTTTTGTACCTCATCACATCATGTTCTTTGCGCTTGAGGCGGTGGCACTTTCTGAGTTTTTTTTGTTCCCGTTGTGTTGTACCTTTTTCCGCATGGTTCCAAGGGAAACCAAAAGGAAAGCACCATTTTGATTGATGCCTCATACCCGGTTGGATGCTCTTGAGGCAAAGCTTCACCCAAGTGGTTGTCCCCAAAGAGGACACGCAAAAGTACTGGAGAATAATGGGCGAGGGGACGCGGGCAAATCGGCTCCTGGTGTTGGTTGGAACGTCTTCCAGAACATGTTCCAATGGGAAACTACCCTTGGAGCAGTTTCCATTAAGGAAACCGCCCTTGGGACAAAAGAAGAGCTCCGCCCGCGGACTCCCCCCCCCCCCTCTCCCATTTGGGTGTGGCTCAAAATTAACCTTACGCAGGTTTTGGTCCATGTTTCCACTTACCCAGGTTCCATTTTGGAATTCCGGTTTTTTGAGCCGCAGCCATTTGTTTTTCCACAAAGCTCCCGGCGCTTGAGCTGCGCTTCGCTCAGCGCAGCGCGCGAGGCGCGGAACACCGCGGTGCGGGAGGCGGTGGCGCTGCGGAGGGTGCAGCACCCCAACGTGGTGCGCTTCCGGGAGGCGACGGGTTCGCGTACGCGTTGGTTGGGGCGGGGGGGGGGGGCGGAAATCCAACCAGCAAACTTGGGGGGGAACCCCGGTGTTGTTGGGAGGTGGTATTCAATTCCGGGGTAAATCTCATTTCTAGGTAACCGAATAACACTTTCCTCTTTTTTTTTAAGGAGACAAGTTGGGAGGAGGAGTCCCTCTTTTTGAAGCCGTGGGTTGTGGTTTAGTTTAGTTTAGCTCAGCTTAGTTGAGTTCGTCTTGCGTTGCAGGCGCAAAGGTTGGTTTGCCCGTCAGGCTTGACTTTGCTATCCATCGGGGCCTTGGCCCCGTGCTTCTGACATCGGAGCCTTCAGGCACAAGGGTATCAGCTCGAACTGAAACAAACCCAGGCTCTCCAAAAGCAAAAACATGGAACCCATCATAGAGTTTATTTTTTCTGGTTTTTTTCAGGTTCCAATGGTAGTGAATTTGCCGTGTGTGCCGATGTCCGGGGAACCTACAGGGTTTTGAGCACACCAAGGGCTGCCCTAGGACATTTGCTGTTGGCTTTATGCTCCGCCCTCGATCCGGTGGGTGTGTTCTCTCGGGAGGTCTTTGTCCGTTCTGGCTGGCTGTGTCTCGTCATGGACTTTGCTGATGGGGGCGACCTCTGCGCCGCTATCAAGGCGAGGCGGGTTAGCTGCGGGAGCAGTCCGCTTTATCCAAAGGTGGGATCTAGAGCCTTTTCCACGCGTGATTCACGGCTTGACTGTCCAGGGATGAGCCTGTGATCAATGGCATGCTGTTCATTTCTGTAGGGCATGCTGATTGCGCCAATCTCTTTCGGAAAGCGTGTCCGCGAGCATGGTGAGGGTGTGTGTTGCAAGGCTGTTTGCGAAGCTTCCACTGATGTTTTCTTTCCTTGTGCCAAGGTCGAGGGAAGCAAGGAAGGCTTACAGTATGTAGACGTATGCTTGTGTTGCAGACTCTTGCTTGTGCTGGTTCAATACTTGAACTGAATCGACCAATCCACGTTTCCGCCTTGCTTGACGCGCGGCTCGCGCATCAGCGGCGCCCCTGGGCACGATGTTTGGCAAATCATAGAAAGCTCACCTCGTAAAACGCGCTCCATGAAGGTCCCGGACCTCGGTCCTTGCTTCGGTTGACCCCATATGAACCAGCCCAGTTCATTAATATGGGGTACCCTGGGTTTAGTGGGGATTCATCACTTTTGGAGGGGAACACCCCCCCAATAATAAACCGGGGTTGATCAATATGGGGTTAATCTTGGCGAGTTACAAGCGTCAGTGCGGACGCATGGCCCCACTGCACTCGAGGAGCGTGCCAAGAGCGGGGATCTGTTCGAGGAGCCGGCGATCCTGGAGTGCTTCTCGCAGGTCTGCGATGCCGTGAGCTTTGTACACAGCTACTGCGCTATGGGTGGGTGGGTGGGTGGGGTGGGGTGGGGTGGGGTGGGGTGGGGTGGGGTGGGGTGGGGTGGGGTGGGGTGGGGTGGGGTGGGGTGGGTGGGGTGGGTGGGGTGGGGTGGGGTGGGGTGGGGTGGGGTGGGTGGGTGGTGGGGTGGGTGGGGTGGGTGGGTGGTGGGGTGGTGGGGGTGGGTGGTGGGTGCGTGGTGGGGTGTGTGGGTGTGTGGGTGTGTGGGGTGTGTGTGGGGTGGTGGGTGGGTGGGGTGGGGGGGGTGGGGTGTGGGGTGGGGTTGGGTTGGGTTGGGGTGGGGGTGGGGTGGGGTGGGGTGGTGTGGTGTGGGTGGGGTTGGGTTGGGTTGGGGTGGGGGGGGTTGGGGTGGGGTGGTGTGGGGTGGGTGGTGGGTGGGGTGGGTGTGGGTGGGGTGTGGGGGTGTGTGTGGGGTGTGTGTGGGTGTGGGGTGTTGTGGGGTGTTGTGGGGTGTGTGGTGTGGTGTGGTGTGGTGTGGTGTGGTGTGGGGTGGTGTGGGGTGGGGTGGGGTGGGGTGGGGTGGGGTGGGGTGGGGTGGGGTGGGGTGGGGTGGGGTGGGGTGGGGTGGGGTGGGGTGGGGTGGGGTGGGGTGGGGTGGGGTGGGGTGGGGTGGGGTGGGGTGGGGTGGGGTGGGGTGGGGTGGGGTGGGGTGGGGTGGGGGTGGGGTGGGGTGGGGTGGGGTGGGGTGGGGTGGGGTGGGGTGGGGTGGGGTGGGGTGGGGTGGGGTGGGGTGGGGTGGGGTGGGGTGGGGTGGGGTGGGGTGGGGTGGGGTGGGGTGGGTGGGTGGAGATGTGTGTGTGTGTGTGCGCATGAGGATAACTGGTTTCCTTGGAGCAGTGGTTCACAAAAGTTTGAGGAGGCAGGCCTCAGCTCTTTCCCTACCTTGCTTGAGTTTGTTCCTCATGGAAGGTGCGCCGTTTGGACTTGCAGCGCAAGTGTGGTTGTTGTGCAGCTGGTCTTTTTGTTTGAATTGTTTTGTGGATATGGTGACTCGATGGTGATTTGATGACTAAGGCTTGAAGATGGTGCACCGGGACATCAAGTCTCGGAACATCTTCCTTTGTAGGCCTGGAGAGTGGACAGGCCCTCTTTACCCAAAGTGTTTGACCCTGGGTGTGCTCTTTTGCGATTCTGTTTTTGGTATGTTTGGAGAACCTCTGTCCCAAATCCTGTGCCTGACATGGAGCGGGCTGTGCCAGGGAGGGGGGAGGACGGGAATATCAAACAGTTGCAAAAAGCCGTGGGGACGCCAAACGCTTGGTTTCTGGGGGACCTGCCTTTTTCACCCCAACCGGTTTTCGGACTTCCTTTTTCCCTTTGGGTTCTGGGCCCGAAGCGCCGGCTCCCACGGGCGGGTTTGGAGGACGGGCCGGGCGCTGCTGGGGGACTTTGGACTGGTGCGGCTGCTGGAGTCTACCTTGGAGCTGGCACAGACGCGGGTGGGCACGCCCTACTACCTCAGCCCGGAGCGCCTCGTCGGTGATATGCAAGGGGTGTGGGGTGTGGTGAGGGCTGCGAGTGCCTGCTTGAAGATAAACTTTTCATCCCATGCCAAAGTCTTGCGGCATGATGGGTCTCACAACTTTATGTAGATGCCGCATTCGGTGATTCAAATCTTCATCCTTCGAAGCTTTTAACTGTAGCGATCTCCGTGCACAAAAGTTGTGGCAGCACTTGAAGCAGTTTTCACATGATCGTTGGCGTCAGCATCCACAAGACCGGCACTTGCACGCCAATGTTTCATAAGCCAAGGCGGACCGACCAACATCTCAGGCCCAACTCGCTCCCTCAGCAACGCAAACCCAGAACCCTCGCAAGCAATGCATTTGCCGCCAAGGATCATCCGGCGACAACCCTACAACCACAAGACGGACGTTTGGAGCCTGGGCGTGCTCTTGTACGAGATGGCGGCTCTGAGGCGGCCCTTTGTAGGCACGCTGGAGACGTTGCCCAACCTTATCGTCAAGGGCGCGTCCTGGCAGGAAGCAAGGGAAGCAAACCATGCGGCAGGTCAGGCAGGTTTACTTGGTGAGCAGCGGGTCTCTTAAAAAGAGTCCTCAAGATCCCTCTGCCATTTGCTAGTTCAGCTTCAACTGGCTGAAGCTGCAGACCTTGAGAGAGGTCCTCATGTAGTTTGGCCCAGCTTTGGGGAAGCCCTGGCTACGTCTCCTCCGCAACACCCCCCGGCCCCGTTTCCGGCCGGCGCTAAGGAGTACGAGCCTCTGCCGGGGAAATCCCGGGCGCTGCCGGTGCTGTTGGGGCGAATGCTAGTGGTGGACCCCACGCAGCGCCTGGACCTCTGTAGCGCTTTGAGGCGAGCGAAGTTGGACGTGTGTTTTGTTTTTGGCTTGTAGAGTCCTCTGCCCTTTTTACACCCAACTAACACCCAACCAAGGCTTTCTTGGGGGAGTAGTAGGTCCCTAACAGCCTTGAAACCTCTCTGGACTGTCGCTGTTGGCGGGAAGCCTGAAGGTCCCAAACAAGGTTGGGGTTCATTTTTCCATTCCTTTGTTTGGGAGAAACAATCACCATGGACTTTCCAAAGATTCGACATGTCCCCTTTGTCGCCGTCTGAAAGCGCCTTGCAGCAGTGGCACATCTCGGGTCATTACCATTTGTTTTTGTTTTTCGGCAGGTGTGATGCGCTCAGTGGAGTTAGTCCATGGGACACCATCAGAACAGGCATTTTCCGATTTCTTTAAGCCCGCGCTTTCCTTGGACGACCCGTTTTGCCTAGATGCTTCTTGCCCCCGCCTCCCCCCCCCCCCCAGATGCTTTTGTGTGATTTTTTGACTCGCCTAGATGCTTTTTGCCTTGGCCTCGCCAGGGAGGAGCCCTTGGCGGAGCCCTTGCGGAGGTCCCAGGAGGCACTGGGCCTGGTGCCCTTGCGCAAGGAGCAAGGGGCCATGGTGGGCGCTGGGGCTGGCGGATGCAAAGGGAACCTGCTGGACAGTCATAGGGAGGCCAAGCCAAGGGCCCATTTCGGCATCACAGAGAACAGAGAGGTCAGAACTGACTACGCTCAAGCTACCGCCAAGCCATCATGGAGAAAGTGCCATGTTGGTTAGGCGCTTTTTTTTCTTTTATTTTTTTCTTCTTTTCCGCCAGTGGCTGCAGTGCCCAGTGCCCGAAGCAGGAGATCCAGGAAGATATTCAAGAGAAGTCGGACTGGATTGGGTACAACACCATGATCCGCTTCAAGGCTTGGACTTTTTGGTTTTTGGGCTTTTCCCTTTCTTATCGCGGGGGTGCCGAGTGGTCCTTTTTCTGCTTCTGCGGGCTTCGAGCCATGCGCGCAAACGCCCAAAACAGGCGCTCGGTGCCAGCCAAGCCATGGGCTCCAGGCATTCCGGTAGCCGACAGCTCACACGTGGGTGCCGTGGTTCACCAAGCATGTGCGACATCCGCATGGGTCGTAGCACTGCTGAATGTTTGGGCGGGGGGTGCGTGCGTCTTTTTGGCAATAAAGGCAGGGCTTCAAATTGGGGTGAAAGCAAGTAGTAAGCATTGAAGGCAAGGCGACTCAAAACGCCCACTGGCCAGCAGTCGCCTTGGAGGAAGCTGCAGGTTCTGGCTGCGAATGCTAGTAGACCAAGGACGGCGTGCCATTGTTTTATTCATGTTCCGTTCTTCTCTTTCTTGTTGTCAAGCGGGTTTTCAATGGCCAGTGCTCTCGGCCCAAGATCTGGGAGCTCTTTCGACATCCTTTGTTCCTTCTAATCTGGGCCCCAGATGAATACACCTTGCGGATGAAGAGGGGGGATGTTTCACTCCCAAGAGTGAAGGATTGCCTCTCGAACCAGGGGTTGATGAATTCTGGCTTCCCATTGAGGTTCGCAAAGCGTGCATCTGCTGAAGCACATGCCCACAATTCCTGTTCAACTCGCAGCAGCACCCTTTGGGTGTCTTTTGGCGTTGCTCCACTCAGTGCCTACCAAACCCAAGAGACTTGCAGCCACTGTATACCCACATGGAACCTGACAGGGGCTCCCTTTAAAAGGAAAACGGTCCAACCCAGGACCCAACGAACGTCAAACCGGTTCCATGTAAAAAGGGTGGGAGGGCAAGCGGTCTTTGCCAGACACGTTCCCTCCAAAATCGATGCTTTGCGGCCGGAGGCCCAGCAAAGCGCGGGAGACGCGGTGGACCCTAACTGGAGCACCGCCGCCCAGGACTCCGACGATGGCGGCGGCTCCGAGCAACTCGCGGCGAAAAGTGAGAGACATCTGTTGGATCATCCTACTTTTGGTCATGTTGACCGCGGATTGAAACTACACCCCCATTTTTTTGCAAACATAGGGGGTGGGGGGCCCCTCCAAATGTGGTCTGAATCCCCACTAGGGAAGTCCCAGAGTGGGGTGACATGCCACTCTTCCAGCTCGAATGGATGTTTTGGATAGGTCCGTGGGTTTCTTGGTGGCCTTTCCGGTGTCCAGTCCGGGTGAAATTCGATGGCTCCCACTTTCGCCCTCAGAAGGCCGAATCGAATGGACTCAATCCGCCGGCTTGCGGGAGTGAGCTTGGGATTCTTCAGCGGCCATTCGCCGCAAGTGACGAGTTGCCTTTGGTGCTGTTGGCCAGGTGTTTCGGCCGCTTTTCTGGTTGGCCGTTTGTGAGGAATGCACCTTGCCCCGTTTGCTTTGGGAAGTTGTGGCGAGACTTACAGAAGCGGAGTTGGGACTGTTGGAATCCTATGGCAATTCGAATCGCAGGGTGAACGTATATCATGTATTTTGATTCTTTAGGCAATGGGTCCCCAACGACGGAGTTCCCCATCGTTTGATTCAGGGCTTGGCTCCAAGTTGTTGCTTCACTTGACCGCATTTTTCCTTGGGCGCCTTTTGGGGCACACCATTCGCCCGCTTTTGCCCCCAGGGGCTGCTCCATCCTTCCCAGCCACCTCCCCACCAACCCAGAAGCGGAGGTCGGACGACAGCTGGGGCTCCGTGGTTGACACTGGCATGGACGCCCTGCAGAAGCTGGCGGCTTGAGGAAGCCGCGCGCGCGGAGCGAGCGGGCCGAGGGGTCGAGCGAAGTGGGCGCGCCGGTTCGTTCTTTTCTATCAGAAAGCGGAGGGTTGCCAGAACATGGCTCCGTTGAAGATGCAGTCTGCAGTTTGCACCCTACCCTCTGGAAATGACAACTAAGAGTTGGCAGTTAGGCTCTATCCCAATGTGTCGAAAAGAGGTAAGATGAGGCAGGACGTGAATATTCTGGCTCTGACCCCCGTGCCATTTCATTGAGACCTTGACAGAAATGGCTCGCCCCACTGAGGTTAATGTTTCTGGGCCCGGCAGCCACTCGTCGTTTGGTGGATGCCGGCCCCATGGGTTTGCCCAGCATGTCTTGCACTGCGCCTGTACTCATCAGCCTTGGACGTTTGTGGCCTTCGGGCAAAAACTAGGTCCCACGGTACTGCCCTTTTACCCTTTTTTGGGGGGAGGGCTCCCCTACTAAAATAGACTACAGAGAAAAAAAGGTACCCTTATTCTAACCTCTCTACTGGAGGACCTAGAAAATGCCAGGCATAGGGCGGGAAGTGCAGGTGCCATGCGCGCCCTCATGCCCCAGCTGTTGGGGCCAGATGGTGCAGCATTTGTTAGGAGAGCCAGGGCGGCAGAGCGCCCGGAGCAATGCATGGCCTTTTATTGCGTGGCTGTGTCAAAACTAGGGTGCCCCTAGGAAAGCCAACATGAAGCTTGTTTTGCTGGAGGTCCCCACTTTCGACACACACACACACACAGCTACACAAAATTGCCAACCTGGCCAAATTGGCCAAACGGCCAAGTGGCCAAATGTGCCAACTAGGCTTCGGCAGGCGAGTGCCCCCACACCGACCGGGGCGCGAACCGCCATGCTGGAGAAAAAGAGCGGATCTAACAGGGTACCCATGGTACCCCTGTCCTATACCCTTATATAGTATACTCTTTACATATCCCGTAAGATGAGTATCCTCACTTGAAAGATTTATGGTTGGGGCCTATGCCCAGGAGGGGTCCATTCGCTTTGAAGGCAGGTGCGAGCAGCGTTTGATTGAGAACTGTGCAGGCAGGGCCAGGATTGGCCCGGGCACGCCAAAAAGGGAGTCAAATTGGAAGTAAACATGGATCCCCAAAAAGGACATTGGCCTGCAAGAGAGGCATTGTATCGAGACCCTAGCTGCTTGGTTGCCGAGGACCTCTCCAAGGCGCTGGATGAGCTGATGTCCAAGCCTTCACGCTCCTTGGCCCAAAAATGATACCTGGTGGGGGAGGGGGGGCAGACGGAGGGGGAGGCAGGGCAGGCAGGGCAGGGGACCCGGAAAAGGGGGGGGAGTGGCAGCGCGTGCGCATTTCGCAGCGAGTCGCTGCGCCATGTTTGGCGCAAGAGGCTCCGTGCCTATGGCTTCATGCGTGTGGGTGCCTTTGACTTCTTGAGCAACAGGAAAAGGAGGAAGTTGTTCGGGCATGCAGCGCAAGGAATGAAGGCAGGGTCACATCTATCTTGACCACCGGGGTTCTTGCTCGGTGATGACATGTTGAGAGGGGGAGATCTCCCCTTCCTCAGTTTGGCTGCACGAGTAAGCTGGTTGGACCAGCAAAGTGGTCAGTCAGTTGCAGAGATTTTTGCAGCAATAGGTGACATGTTGAGGGGCCAGCCCTGATGGTCCTACGCTGCCATTTGCCCCTTTGCGTGCAATGCCGAGTGCAGGGGCTTAAACAATTGCAACGGGCTTGCAGGATAGCTCAAAGCTAAGTTCAAGCATGATCGTAAGAGAATAAGCTGCGCCATTGTCTGGCGGCATTTTGTTGCCACTATCCGCCTCCCAATGCCAGCTGAGGTTGCGCTGGTGGGGCGACTGCCAGCAGCAGGAGGCACGAGACCACGCGCAACGCAGAAGCGGCCAACCCTGCGGCCACGAGTCCTCAACTTGGAACCTCGCCCACTTTGTGTCTGTTGCCTCTCGCCGCAGTGCGGGGAGTCAATCTGAGGCGATGGGCCGAGTGGGGCTGAACATACTTTGAGGAGAAAAAGTAGCTGCTTCATTCCGGGTGGTTTGGAGGGGCGGGTCACAGTTGGGTTTGGGTCAGGGGCAGGTGGGCTTTGAGGTCTTTCCCCGCGGCTCCTGGCCAGGCCAAATGAGGCAGCAGGGGACTTGCCCGGCAGGCGAGGTGGCGAGTGGGTGTGCCTTGTTCGGGCAGGCGGCTTTATGCCAGTTTCAAGAGGCAGCTGCCCAGAGCTGGGCGTCCTGGTTTCCATAGTCACCTCATTCAACGTTCAGTTCAGCCTCCCATGACGAGCGCCTCCGTCAACACCTGACCCGAGTCCATGGTCATGGTGCAGGCTGCAAGACCCAACCGTGGCTGCATTTTTGCGCTCTTGGCGGGCCTGATGACCATACTCTCATATTGATTGCTTGGTGGCGGTTCACGTGAAGGTAAGACGTAATGGCAGACAAACATAGGAACAGCCTCAGTAGCAGCCACCGTGTCGTTTGGCGGTGTTTGGAAAGGACATGGGGGGCCCACCCAAATTTCCCGCGAACCAGGGGGCGCACTCACATTTTCAATGTTCGATTATGTCAGCTGCCACAGGAAGAGAACTGCAGCTTCGTCAGTCGCGGCCGCAATAGATGTTCCGCTTCGCCTGCTTCCAAGGCCCTGCTTTGTGATATGAAACTTGTGTGGCTAAACAAGTCGTGCCAAAGCGCACGTCCTCCGCTTGCAGGACTCTTAGACTTTAGATTGTTGAAGTGCCGTGCCTTCAGTTGATAGCTCGCCCTCCTATTTTTGTCTTTTTGCCAAGAAG
>CAUJNA010000713.1:0-2500 GCA_963377175.1 Effrenium voratum | reverse complement strand
GTGGGGGGGAGGTGCGGGGGAGGAGGGGGGGAGGAGGGGTTGGGGGGGAGGAGAGGTGGGGTGGGGACGTGGGTGGAGAGGTGGGGGGGTCGGGGGGTGGGGAGGTGGGGATGGGAGGAGGTGAGTTGGCTCGGCGAGTGGCGCTGACACAGATGTTCGTGTTACAGATGTTGGGTTGCACGCGCATACTGGTATGAGTGCAGCCGTGAGACAGCGCTGACGTGTTGAAATGCCCAGGCGCAGAGACCAAGAGAGTTGGGACGCATACCTGTATGGGCGTACATCAAAACCTTTTGTTTTTTTTTTGTTTTTTTGAATTGATGAAACGTGGCCAGAACAAGGGGAGCTATCGCTATCTGATGTTAGAAGAATAGCTTTGCTGGGGCCTTTCTTAACTTTCTTCTTTCTGTGAAGGTTCGCATGTCTAAAGGGAGCGAAGTGTCGAGGCGGTCAGCTTGTGAGGTGAGGTGGGTTGGTGAGGGCCTCGGGACTTTTGCTGAGTTGGGCGGTGGCGGACGGTGCTTTCAGTCTGCAGTTAGGACCTTGAAGAGTGGCAGGATACGATTATTGAATGGTACAGAGAAGATTTCGCACAGTTCGTCCGTTTTTTGTTTTATTGTTTTTCTTTCTTGCGTGTGTGTGTGCGCACTGCGTCCGAGGCGCTGGCCGGGCGGGGTTTAATCTGCGCCGAGCAATACCTCTGGCATGCTTTCACCAAGTTGGGTATTTGTGTGTGTGTGTGTGTGTGTGTGTCTGTGTGTGTGTGTCTGTGTGTCTGTGTGTCTGTGTGTCTGTGTGTCTGTGTGTCTGTGTGTCTGTGTGTCTGTGTGTCTGTGTGTCTGTGTGTCTGTGTGTCTGTGTGTCTGTGTGTCTGTGTGTCTGTGTGTCTGTGTGTCTGTGTGTCTGTGTGTCTGTGTGTTTGTGTGTCTGTGTGTGTGTGTGTGTCTGTGTGTGTCTGTGTGTGTGTGTCTGTGTGTCTGTGTGTCTGTGTGTCTGTGTGTCTGTGTGTCTGTGTGTCTGTGTGTCTGTGTGTCTGCGTGTGTGTGCGGGCGCATGTGTATGCATTTTCAACGGAAGGGCACCAGTGGTTGGCGCGATCCCGGCTGGCAGGTGCGACTCATGTGCGACAGCGCTCGGCTGCCCAGCGCGTGATAGGTCAACGTTGCTGACTCGGCCTTGTGTGCGCTGGTGCTGGTGCTCAGCTGGGATGGGGGAATGACCCCAATAAACCATCCCTTGTAGTGTAGGTTCCTTTAGGGGGATCCCTTGGTTCGTTCCCTCATTCCCTGAGCACCGGCAAGGTATGTTGAGTTCTGAATTCTGGAATATCATCCAATCCTGAATCTGGTGTTTGATCACTCGACGGGATGTTGGCAACTGCGCAAGTACTTCCGTCGGGAGAGGCTGAGAGCTTTTTCTGACGTTGCCAGCATGCATTCGCCAGTACCCGGCAAGCACAAGGGGTTCGCGTGCCCCGGGATTTCCTGGGAATAAGGCCAGATACTCGTGGCGGGCCTAGCGAATCAGAAGTAAAAGCCAAAACCAATACCAATGGGTCCAAAGAAGGCCTCAATGGGGCCAATGCTTTGTGGGGGCTTTGTTGCTTTGAGTGGTCGTGGCAAGGGAGTTACTGCAGCAATCCGTTTCTGCCGAAAGGCAACTCGCAGCCGCACTTGATCAGAGTGGGTCGCATGAAGAGACGCGCCGTACATGTTCGTTAAAAACCCAGCTCCCCCTCCATGAGTAGAATGAAGAACTGGCAGGACTTTCATGGATCGCGACTGAGCGAGCCAGCTTGGGGAGGTTTCCACGAGCCGAGCCTGAAGTTTTGAGGCACTTCAACGCCTCAGGATTTCTTTGGCCACGTTCTCAAAGGTTTTGACCTCTCTTTTTCGCATCCGTTGGCGATATGCTCTCATCTTCCGGGTCTTGTCTTACCAAATGTAGTCGTAGAACAAAATGTAAATCCAAAACATAAAAAACTCAAAATAAGAAAAGAAGAAAACAAGAACGTTAAGACTGTAGTATAACTCCCCAATTTACATTTCACATATTAAAAGAAATGTAAATATGTACAAAACACACACATATATATATATATATATATATATATATTACAGAACACATGTTTTCTTTTGCAGTGTATCAGCAAAATCGACCCTGATGTGAAACGGATGCGCCAAGATGCTGGACTTCTCGGCCCTATGGGCCGAGCGGGTTTTCCTGGCGTGCGCCTTTGGCTTAGGTCAGCTCCAACGAGGATGTGGGGGTCCTGCAGCTCTCCGTGTCGGTCAATGAGCTCGAGGCCCATGGGCTCGGCAAACTTCAACAGCCGGCCGTCTTTTGCGGGGGGTTTGGGCTGGACCAAAGCCTTTGCTTTTTTCCGGAAGTGGGTGGCACCATTGGTTTTTGCATGGTTTTCGGTGGTTGTGGTGGGGGGGGGGGGGGGGGTTGGGGGGGGTTGGGGGGGAGAAATTAAGGCATGGCTGTTATATGCACG
>CAUJNA010000712.1:124759-167209 GCA_963377175.1 Effrenium voratum | reverse complement strand
CTGGAAGTTCAAGTCTGAGGAGCGATCAAAGTCGACTCCAAACTGGACGAAGGCGGTTGCATCAGTCATGGAGAGTCATAATGACGAAGCTGAAACGGCACCGGGGACGGATCCATCGGTCGACGAATCGACGGACCTCACCTGGTATGAATGGGAGGAGTCTGCTGAGATAGTTTCTGGAAAGGTGCCACTCGCGATGCCTGCGATAGGCGAAGACGGTGAAGCCAAGAAGTACCCATCAATGCCGTGCGTGACCTCTGAGCAAATACAGCACAGAGAGAAAGCTGTGAAAGTTGTACGATTCTTCGACGCTTTAGTATCCAGGCCGGTAGGCCGGAAAGAGATGTTGACCAACCCTGATGCATTGGCCTCAATGAAGAAAGAGTGGTCGGGATTAATCGACCAGGGGGTCTTCGATCTTGGCGCGGTGCGCGAATATGACGCTGTAGCCAGAGAAGCAAAAGCGAAGGGGGAGGAAATACACATGGCCCGCGCACATGGCATTTGCGTTGAAAAGCACTCACAGTTGCCTGTTGGTGATCCTAAGAGGAAGTTCAAGGGTAGAGGCGTGTTGCTGGGGAACCAAGTGAAGAACCAAAGCTTTGAGGCTGCGATGTTTCAAGATTTGGGGAACTCCCCTGCTTCATTTGAAGCCTCGCGTTGGGCGGATTTTCTGGGTGTCATGATGGCTGGGATGTGCAGATGGCCGACGCTGTTCAGGCGTATATACAGGCCACATTGAGGGGCACGCCGTGTTGGATTGAATTGCCACCGGAGGCCGTGCCAAGTGAATGCAAATGGGATAAGTACAGAAGACCAGTCGTCCCGTTGAGGAAGGCGCTGTACGGACACCCAGATGCGGGAACATTTTGGGAGCAGCACTGCGATGAGTCGGTGCGTGCCGTTGGTTTTGAGCCCATCGGCGAAGAATGGCCTTCAGTGTACATTCATGAAAAGCTCCAGCTTGTTCTGGTTGTGTATGTCGACGACTTCAAAATGGCAGGGCCGCAGAAGAACCTTGCCCAAGGGTGGAGCATGTTGCGTACACGTTTGAAGATTGAGCCCCGAGACTGGACTTGACATGTACCTTGGTTGCAATCAAAGCAAGGGAAACGTCACTCTCGGGAACGGACACCGAGTAACAACGGTGACCTACGACATGGAACAGTTCCTACGTTCCTGTGTCGACCGCTATCTTGAAGTGGCGGGCGACGTGAAGTTGAATAAGGTTGTCACCCCTGAGTTGCTTGAAGAAACAAAGAATCACGTCTCACGGAAGCCTGCCAGAGAGGGGCCGTCAGTCGTGTGCAATTGGTGTAACAATCTTGTGCCCACCGACGGTTCTGCCACAGTGCCGGACCAACGGGGAGGGACTCCTGAGTTGGCCATGAAGGAGCCCGTGCGTGGACACCTTGCTCCGCATGCCGCTAGCGTACTGATGAAGTTGCTGTACGGTGCGCGGATTGCACGCTTCGATTTGTTGCGGCAAGTGAATCGCCTAGCACGGAACGTGCATAGGTGGACTGACTCCGATGATCGGGGTTTGCATCACTTGATGTGCTATGTGCATCATACCAAACATTGGCGCATGGTCGGTTGGGTTGGAGTCCCTATGGACGATGTGCACTTGGCCTTGTATGCGGACGCTGACTTTGCGGGATGCATTGACTCGCTGCGTTCCACCTCCGGTGGACACTTGAATATACAAGGGCCTAATACCCGGTTTCCGTTGTCTGGCAGCTCTAAAAGACAGGGTTGGGTGAGTCACTCCACTCCCGAGGCCGAGATTGTTGCGGCCGACGTTGCCATGAGATCGATGGGTATGCCCGCTCTCAAGCTGGTAGAGCGGATTCTCAAGAAGTCACCGAACTTTGTGTTCTATGACGATAATAAGGCTATGATCGGTGTCGTGCGATTGGGGAGGAACCCCACGATGCGCCACCTTGAGAGAAGCCATGGTGTTAGCATTTCGTGGATGCATGAGATGTTCACACGTGATTACATGTACTTGGCGTATGAGGTCACCGACAGGATGGCGGCCGATATTTACACCAAGGCGTTCAATGATGGGCGCAAATGGAAAAATGCATGTTTGCAGATTGGTCTACTTGACCCGAGCTTGCTGTCTGACCCGGATACCCTCAAGGCGCTCACACCCACGTGTGATCCCATAAAGGGGACCATGCAGACCGCTTCGGGGACAGTTGACGGAGTTCCAACATTTCCGTACACATACATTCCGATCATGCCCCCGGACCTGTGGTGGTCTGGATTAACATCCAAAGAGGGATTGCATGAGCATGAAGGACATGATCCGGTTGTTGTTGCCAAGGGACCCAGATTGATGCGTGTGAAACCTCCACTCGCGGTTATGACACCGTTTTGGAGCAAGTGGCTTCGTTCCACTTGGTTTCTGAAGAATGGGTCATGGCTCAAAGTTGAGGATAGAGTTGACCCGGGGCTACAATGTGTGCGAATTGATGGTTGGGTTGAACGCGCAGTTTGGCTGTTTCATCCCGTACCGGTCGCTGCACCGGCGCGGGAACGGTCTCCACGACCACGACCAATTCACGTCGGGTCCGGGGATGTTGACATGCAGTCCGTGCTGGCCGCATTTGTTGAAGAACTGTCGAACGAGCGCATAGAGTTGAAGTGTGTTTACGACCTTGCTTTGGAAACGTTGCTCCGATTGAAATTGCTCATGCGTTGTCTGCATATCAATCACGAGCAGCTTGTCCCTGGTCGTTGTTTTGTTCCGTATCGCATTGCGGTGAAGCACAAGCCACAGTTAGCGCCGGGTATTGAACTCGCGATGGTCAAATACGACGGTGGTGTGCTTCGCGCTCCTGTTCATGTCTCGCTTCCTGGTATGAGAACTCGCACAGTCGTCACTCTTTACAGTGTTGACTTGGCTCGGCCCATCGTGCTGATGGCATGCTCCGAACCACGTAACTGGTTCACTGCTCTTGCCCGCCATGACGGGCCGCAGGTTGTCACCATAACCCTGGTTGATGACTTACTGAGCGAGTACGGGGGGAGAATCGCCAGACATGTGGAGAATCGCCAGACATGTGCTTACCAAACCTTCCGATTTGTTGTTCTTCGCCGGGCCTTGCACGGGGGGATCATCATGGGCACGCCTCAACAAGACTCGCGGAATTGACACCGCAGAGAAAATCGAGGCCAAACAAAGAGAATTTTTGAGATTGTTTGAACGGTTCGTTGAAATTAAACGGCATGCCATGACAAAACGAGCTGCGATTTTGTTTGAGTTGCCTGGAAGTTGTGATTATTGGAAAGATGAGAGACTGCATGAGGTTGTGCATGATGGGACTAGTCACGAGTTTGATGGGTGTCGCTATGGATTGAAACAAAGATATGCAAAGAAACCCTTGCCAATCAAGAAACCATGGAGAGTTGTATCATGGAATTTTGAACTTGGTGGCTCGTTGTCCAAGAAATGCAATGGAAACCATGAGCATGGACCTTGTGCTGGTCGTGAAACCAAAGAAACCCAGTTGTACACGTCAATAATTGTGGGTGTGATCCTTCGCCGTTTTCGTGCTCGAGCAAGGTGCCTCAAGCCGGCACCGTTGCAACTCGCTCTTGCTTGCATTGCGCGAGGGAGATCGCGGAAGCGCCTGGCTACTGCGAGCGAAATCTACACCACCCCAACTGCACAACCGAGGTGCTGGGTCAGTCCCGAACCTCTGGTGCACACGGGGAGCTGGGTCAGTCCCGAACCCCAAGCTTCGAGGAAGAGCCGGACGAGTTCGTCACTTCAATCTGAAGCTGGGACCGTATTGGGACAATTCCGTGGCTTCATTTGCGGCTGCTTATTTTGGGTTTTCCTGGTTTTGGAGAATATCATCAAGATGACCGCCAATCCGACTGTCGTCAATACGAATGAGTTCTTCTGCGTGCCTGTCGGGAAATCTAGGCAAGCAGCAATCTTCTTGGGAAATTTGGTGAAGAACGCCATCGAGGAAGGCAAGAGGATACCCAAGAGGATGGAGGTGAACAGCGACCTTGGTATGTGCGTGAAATGGATCGAGGACATCGGCGTCCCCGCTATTTATGCATACTCTGCGTACTATTCTGCCAAGGGCCGCGGGATGATGAAAGGTGAAGGGCAGTCTATGAGGGTTGCCTTAGAGTTCATCAGCAAAGTTTTCGGACAGCTTTCTGCCGACGAATGTATGCTTGGATGGAGGGAATTCTGAAGCAAGGGAAAGAAGATCGTGTCGGCGCTGAACCAACTTTGCGGTGAGGCAACGATGCTGGCGAAGAACCCCGAGTTGCTCAACGTAACCAAGTATTGCATGGAAGGGGCGGATATGTTGAGACCAATCGCGAACATCTGGGATCTCGCATTAGGCGTGGCCGAGGACAACGATGAACGGTCGTTCAAAGCAGCATTCCACCAGAACACCCCGGGTGGGGAGGTGTACAAAGAATTCATCAGCGACGAGTCATCTAGGGCATCGTCATCGAGAAGGTGGAGGAGCTCCGAGGAGTTCCAGACGACTGCAGAGTTTGAGAGGCACGATCGGAGAATTGCAAAGTACAGAGATCGAAACTGGGGGGAAAGTGTTCACGTTGAGCGTGATCAAGGCTCCCAAGATCGACTCCTACGGTCGTGGTTCCAAGGACGACTACCAGAAGAATTGGGACCTTGGGTTGATCTACCAGAATGAGCTGCAGGCATCGATGAAGAACCTCGCATATGCACTGAGGAGGGATGAGAATGCCAGCCAGAACAAACTATTGCGCTGGATGATCTGTGGGTCAACCCCCAGTGACATCTCTGATGCGTGCATCGGGGCGGTCAATTCGCTCATGTGCGTATCGTTCATCATGAGGAGATTGCAGCCATTGCTCGGTGAGAAGGACTCCAAAGATCAGTCGTATACAGCTTATTTCCGTCCAGACATAAGGGAGCTGAACGATCTCTACCGGGAGATTGAGTACGCCAGGGATTTCCTATGGTGCATCGATATGATCTATGAGTCGAAGCTGCCTGCGATGAACATCAACTCCATCAGTTTGGCACCGCATGCGGCTGACAGGGCCGCTGAGAACCAAGATCGGCGCAAGTGGGTAAGCTGGATGAAGGAGATCGAGAAGAAGGCCGAGAAGGACGTCATGATCGAATTCTTCCAGAATAAATACTGCACGATTCATGAAGTCGAGAGGGAACTGGAGAAGTACCCCGAGGATTTCGTGGTCGGGGAAGAGCCGACATGGTGGGTGATGGGCTCATCGAAGACGGAGCCGCCACGGAAGACGGAGCGACAGCAGAAGTCGGCATCAAGCTCCGGGCAAAGGAGCCAAACCGCTGGTGGGCCAGTCCCCCAGCCGGGAGCTCCAGGTGGGGGGTCGCAAGCCAGCGATGCTGTCAAGATCGACAACGAGATCATCGACTCCATTTTCCGAATGAACTCTGGCGGTGACGACGACAGATGGGTAATTATCAACACAACTGCTGGACACGATACCTACACTTCATTCGAAGGGGGTACCACTTTGGGCGGCGCGACTGTCAATGTGAAATTCAACATAGACAACAATACGGGGTACCCAATCATACTAACTGTATTTGGGCCGTGTCTTGCAGAAGGCAAGAACGCAACATATTGGGAGTGTATGCTGAGATGCCTGACCTCTTCGCTATTGCACTTCGAGGAGAAGACCAGCGCGGAGAAGATCATTCTTTCCTATGTTGGGAAGGGAAATGCGGCATGGCTACAGCTGTATGCTTTCTTGTGTGCACAAACAGGATGCTTGATTACTGGACGCCTTCCGGGCGCCAAAGCCATCAACGCGTTGATTCAGGCGGAGAAGAACCCGGACAACGCACCTGGACAGTTGAACCGGATTATCAATAGGCAGAAGAGGAGCCCCATTGGCGAGGCGACGATTCGCGACATGATGATCCACAAGAAGAGCTTCTTGGTCCTGGATGGGCCCCTGAGGGCCGTCAACTCGAAAGGGAGCACGAAGACCTTCCAGATGATGGTCAACGAACAGGGATGGACAAACATCGAGGAGAGATCATACTATGGGTCGAGTGAGCAAGTCTCCTCACCCAACGACACATTGAATATCATCTCCCGATTGCAGAAGCTGGATAAGCTCATCGCTGAACGGCGGAGGCGAGACATGGATGACTCACCAATGTCGGGGCACATCTGGATGTCGCTATATGATTGGGTGTGCATGAGAGGATGCGGATGGCAGGTGACCGCCAACCCCATCATCGACTCCCTGCAGAAGGCGATAACTGACCTCGTCAACACATGCAAGGGCCTGGTCGTGGTGAGCGTGAATCGCGATGTTGCTTTCCATGGTGGAAGAGGGGACTTGGGGACGATCGCCAACAAGGTTAGCGAGTTCTGCAAGGCGGCAGGCGCGCTGGTGACCGAGAACGATCGCCTGTGGCGCGTGGTCCATGCGCTCACAGGAAAGAACTACAAGATCCCTGGGAGCTCGAACTTGCAACACTTCCTCCTGAAACGACTGCTGATTGAGAAATCCATCGATGCGGTCGCACCAAGCAACGCGTTTGTGTGTGAGCTGGAGGGGACGTGCATTAACGAGCCCGACCTTCGATTCAACATCCCGAAGAACATGGAGGAATCGAAGGTGAAATTCGAGTACAAGCCGACCTTCACTGCACAGTCGAAGAGGAAACAAGAGCGGCAAGATGTAGGACACGGCGAGCAGGATGCTTGGGTGGCGATTGCCGATTGGGACGTAGTGTGAATCGGCGTCCGGGGGCCACCATGGGCTGTTGTGATTCGTTGGGCTTAGGGCTACGTTTGTGGGGGGCCCGCGTGTGTTGCGCCCCGATGTGGTGTTTTCGTTTTTGTTAAGCCCCTGGTTTTTTTGTTTTTTTTTTGTTTTTTTTTTTTTGCCTTTTTTTCTCTTCGATGGTATTACGGTCACGGAGTGCTCAGCCAAATTTAATTCTGCGAACTTGAGCTTAAGAGATTTGCAGATGAGAAGTCGAAGGTGCTCGGGACAAACTCAAAATTTCAATACCCTATCCCCCCCCTCCCGCTCCCCCCCTAACCCCCCCCCATCTTATTCGTCGTTGCAACTGGGTGCGCGAACTGGAACGCGGACACGAACGGTATTGCAATGTCTACCGAGGGGAAGAAAATGTACCCGCGCCTCTTCGCGGAATGCGTGGTGGCAATCCCCGACCTTCAAAACCTCATGGTGGACGTCAACAACATCCAGGCCATGATCACGATCATACGGGAGCTCGCGTATTCGAGGCTGAAGAAGGAGCTTTCTCACGCGGGATTCGTGAGCATGACCGTGGATCAAGCAGCGCAGTTCTATAACAACGGTCACGGGAAGCAATTGTGCGCATCCCGGGATGTGATCGTGTGCAAGAACTCCGAGGGAGTCGAGGAGAGGATGACCATCTTCTTGATAGGCAAGGATCTCGGCAATGTGGCATATTCGTCATGGATCAAGAGTGTGCTCGACCAAGGGACGATGTATGAGCTCCTGGGACAAACCACGAACGAGGAGTCCTTGGGAGACGTCGTCGAGATGGTGGTGGGATTCTTTGAGGTGATGTCGTACTTCCAGCACGAACTGCCACTGTGGAAGGATGCATGGAAGATCAAGAGGGAGTTCGAGCAGTCAATAGTGCGACACCTCGCTGGGAACGTGACCCACACGACGGGCCAGAACAGAAAGCGGAACAAACCGTCCGCACAGCTCGGCATGCCCACGAAGGAGGTGCTTGACATCATGAACAAGGTCAAGCCCAGACATCCACGATCCCTGATCACCGAGCCCTCTGCACAAGGTTCCAAGAGAAAGGCCACGGAGGGCGAAGATGAGGGTCTTGGTCAAGCACCAGACCCGAGTCGAAGTTCTCAAACCAATACTGAGAAGGAAGACAAGACGCAGCGTGTGATCGACGGGCGGAGAGCGGCACTAGGATTCCTGGAGTCAATGGAGAAGTGCATGGGAGATATGGGGATCTGTAAGAAGTGCGCGAACCTGGCCCACGACGGCGACTGCAAGGACATTGAGGAGGCTGCTGGAAATGAGAAGGCGATGAAGGTGCTCCGTGAGCTACTCAGCAGTGACCCTGTTTCATCTGATGAAGACATGGGGGATACGGAGGAACCGTCCTCATCAACGTCCAAGGAAAGAAAGAAAGGGGGACAAGCAGGGAAAGAAACAATTGAGATGTACAGCTACACTATTAATTTGGTGGAGATGGCTGACACGGCTGAGGGAGGAGAGCTACAATGTGGTGGCGTCGACCTCACCTACAACCCGTGCGGGGACAGCAGGACATTCAAGAAGACGCTTGAGATGGGATGCGACACCATCCCGTGCTACATCCCGAAGTATGGCGATGTGAGTGATGTGCACTTGCCATGGGCGTATGCGTCCATCGTTGACCCCAAATACTTTCCCAAAGGTGCAATCCTTGAGCAAGTGGACGTGATGCAACTTGGCAAGAGTGTCAACTTCTGCATTGCTCCTTTCGACGGTGCTCCACTATGCAGGATTGGTGATGATCGCTCGGTATTTACTACAAGGGACCAAGCAAACCAGCTATCTCACGACCTATGCAGAGTCCTTCGACACAAGATCGGCAATTGCCGAGGAAGTGCTTTCAGGTGCGACGAGGGTGGATGGGTCGACATTGATGCTGTCATTGACGACCGAAACAACGACATATTCCCACCTAACACCTCGAGAGCGAAACGATACATGGGCATCATGGAGGTGATCAAGTGGCAGGAATCCGGAAGCAAGAAGTCGAGATTCCAGGTTCTGGCAGCAAGGTTTCCGAGCATCATGAACCCGAACGACACGAGGGCAGCCAGAGAGGAAATGACCAAGGCTGGCGTGGATCGGGACGACATCGACAGGATGTTCAACAGATGCGATGGATGGTACAGACCTTGGTGCATCCGAGTCACAACCGGTCACAGTGATTTTGGATTCATGAGCTCATACGCACTGGCGAATAGGTATTCCGCAAGAATGGGTGATACTCTCGGAGGAGCATTCCATGTGACGTACGTGGAAAACCTGCCAAGCATCGTACGCTGTGGGCTAGTCCCCGGCGGAATCGATGGCGGTAACAGGCTAGCACTGCACTTCGGGGCGTTTGCTCCATGGGATGAGATGAACGTGGCGACGAAGACGACGCTGCGGAACGTGAGGAGAGGGGATCCGATTGCGATCATCTACATTCCCAGTGCAACCCTCGCGCGGTATGGAGCTGGAGTCGCGGCTAATGGGACTTTCATGGTCTTTGACGTGATCCCGTTCTATGAGGTCAAGTCCATTTGGATTGGCAAAAGCAATGGGGGGAAGCGCCTGGAGTACGCTGACATCAAGAGGGCGTACTCGAAGTGTGTGGAGAACGAGATCTGCCCTGGCTTTGTCAACTCTTCCCAAGAGTCGGCTGCGATGTTCCTCCAGAACGTTGCAAAGATCAGCGAGAGGATGCCGGAGACTGAGACAGGTGCCGATAATCTGCACTACATCGTTGACATGGTTAATCGTGCCTGCGAACTCTATCGAGACAACAAGATGGAAGAGTTCAACGCACGGGTCAACGAGGTCCGGGACGAAGTCAGCAAAGTCGTCATCCTGAATGATGAGACATGGGAAGGACTGAGGTGCCGGATATGTCCATCATGTGCGACCGCGATCCCCACCTGCTTCTGCTTATGCCTGGAGTGCGAGGCACAACTGATCTCCATCGGTAGATACTACATTCACATCAAATCCGATGACGAGGAGGACAACCAAAACCCCAACGTCTCTGGAGATGCCAGGCGTGCACAGGAAGAAGCTAACCACGATGCGGCAGCACAGGAGGATGAGGACGAAGCGGGGGAAGTTCCGGGAGAAGATGACGACATGGACACGCAAGGATATACATCCGGCTATGCGTCAGAAGAAGAAGACGGCGGTTGGCATTACCGCGACACCGATCTGACGTCACGGGACATTATAATTTCCCAACGGATGGCGATCTGCCTTGACGAGCCGCGTGAGGCTCAGTACATGGCAGGATTTATCGCACTCCAGCTGTCCAAGATGTGGGGGATGTTTGAAGGTGGTGAGGAGAGAACGATGAATGCCAAGCTCGAGGGGAGAGAGGGCTGCCCTTACCACAATGATTTCAAGAGGTACCCCAACATCACTGAGCACGATCAGGAAGGTATACTTTTGCCATCAACAATAACGAAGATTACTCAATCGGAGAATGTTCGGACAAGAGCCTTCCGATCGGTTGAGGAGCGTGACGAATATATTCGTATGATGGTGAACAAATGCGAGGGACTATACACATTCTACACGCTGTGGATTGCAGCAAGAATCCTCGATGTCACCAAGGAAGAAATGAAGCTCCTGGTCAAGGACCGAGTGCACCCGGTGGGTGATATTATTTTCAGATGTTTTGCACTAGCTTTCAACTGTAAGTATATATCATTCGTGAGGGATGGCCTAAACCTTGGCAAGCATGGTTACACGGTCAACGTGAGCGCCATCATCTCGGCCATCGACCCGAACAAATGCGACACACCCCTGCTGGATTGGTGCCTTCGGAAAGGGCACTGGTTGCCAGAGGACTACAACAAGAAGTGTGTCCGGGCACGAGAAGCCCAGAAGAACTTGGACGAGGAGTTCCGCCGACGTACCCATAGGCTGTCCATTGGGGACAGGTATGCTTCGTGAAGATGATGATTGCGGTACGATGTGGGCCAGTCCCCATCTGTTACTTGCGTCACATCGACTCTGTTTCGGTGGAACGACTTATGTCATGATTTATATTCATGTGTCCAAGATGAATGGATGTGTACATGGTTACATATTCCGACGACTATGACGCTCTGGATATTCATGGATGGAATTATTACCTTATAGATGATATCTTTTCATTATTTATGCATTGTCCATGGTATCTGGAATGGCTATGATTTGCATTGATTACTCACCGATGTTTCTTTGCCGGAGATATGCAGACCGATCACAAGCGGGCGCGCATGGTGGACATTTGTGGCCAACCCATTTATGGATGACAGCTGCGCGATGCGCAAATGCGGCAGCTGGAATGTTCACTGGCGGTCAAGTGAAGTGGCCACAGTGTATTATATACACCTGCATATGGATGTGTGCTTCGATTGGAGGATGAATGTTTCACTTTTCGTACAACGGAATGCTTTCACAGCGAATGAACGGTGTAGTGATAGCAAGTAAAAGAATGCACGACACGATTTCGTAGTTGAAGCCGTGGCCAGTGGAACGTTTTGTGGTGTTTGGACCGCATGATGAACAATGCGACCCAAATGGGGGATGTTAAAACCCTCTAGGCCCCGTGCCGAAATTGGGTAGCTGTTCTGAGGTCCTTGTTGGTGTTGCTTCCCAAGTTCCATTGATCGCCATTTGGCTCAAGACACAATTGAGGTTCAAGATCTGATGTGTGACTGCGGATATCCGTGATTGGCACTAGGAGGAAAACAACTGCCTTGCGCCGCACTGCTCAGGACTACTGGTGTGACTATCATCCCTTCTTCCTTACAACGTTACACGGGTTCGGCTATAACGGCAACGTCCGTATACACCTTTCTACGTGGTTGGTATTGAAGCTTGAGGGTTCGGTGCACAGCGTCCCACGGGACGTCACCTTGCCGTCTCTTGACAAAAAATGTGTTAATAATCCAACATTCAAAAACAGATTTATTCTTAATGAAAATCTCGTAGGAGTTGAAAAAACTAAAGCGAAGCTGAAATTGGATAAGCCGATTTTCCTGGGAATGAGCATTTTAGATTTAAGTAAATTACATATGTGTCAGTTTTATTACGATGTCCTTAAGAAAAATACAATGAAAAAATCAAACAGATATATACTGATACTGACAGTTATGTAATTCAAACAATGACTGATGATGTCTATAAGGATTTCAATGATATAAAGCAACACATGGATTTTAGCGACTATCCACCTGAGCATCCATGCTTTGACAAAACTAATAAAAAGGTCTTAGGAATGTTTAAGGACGAAGCGAATGGAAAAATCATTACTAAATTCATCGGATTAAAACCTAAATCTTACGCCTTCACAATTCACGGTGAGGTTGATGAGCATAAGAAATCAAAAGGTGTAGTGAAACACAAAGTGAAAAAAGAACTGTCGTATCAGAACTACCACGAAGCATTATATCAAAACAAAAAGCACGAAATCACATATAATTTTATTAGGAGTAAGTCACATCAAATATATTCAATGTCTCAAGTCAAGCAAAGTCTGAGTAATTATGAAAATAAAAGGTTTTATATTGATGCTTTCGCTTCATTACCATATGGGCACTATAGGATAAAATAACCCTGACATATATTTAAACATAAAACACCATAAAACAACATATAACACGATGGAAACCAGCATCAAAGACAGAAGAAACCATAAGGACTACTCAAAAGGGAAAATTTACATAGTTAGAAATTCAAAAAATAACAGTATCTACATTGGAAGCACAACACAGAAACTAAGCGAAAGAATGGCACAACATAGAAAGGCAACAAGAAACCCGAGAGCAAATTCATATAAGGTGTATCGCTCCATGAACGAGTTAGGTGTAGATAATTATTATATAGAACTTATTGAAAACTGTAGTTGTAAAAATCGGGAAGAACTATCTAAAAGAGAAGGTGAAATTATACGGGAATACAAACCTGACTTGAACAAACACATTGCAGGTAGAACGCTTAGTGAATATAGAGAAGACAACAGAGAAAAAATCCTTGAATATGACAGAAAGCGACACACTTTAAACAGAGATGCTAGACTACAACAACGAAAGCAAAGATATACTTGTTGTTGTGGGTCAATCATCAGAAGAGATGGTAAGGCAGAGCATGAAAGAACAATAAAACATATTGAATTTTACAGCAATAATTTTTCATCTAAATATCTCTAATAAGAATGAAATTATTAGAGATGTTTAGCGGGACAGGCTCGGTTGGTCGGGTTGCTCGGGATTTGGGTTTTAGTGTTATTTCCCTTTATTTGAAAAATGCAAATATCAATACTGATATTTTGAGTTGGGATTATCGTTAGTTTGATGTGGGTGAGTTTGATGTTGTGTGGGCATCCCCTCCATGCACGGAATACAGTAGGGCTAAAACTGTTGGTGTCCGAAAAATTGATTATGCTAATAGTATCGTTTTAAAAACTCTTGAGATAATAGAATATTTCAAGCCTGTTTGGTGGGTTGTGGAAAATCCTCAAACAGGTTTATTGAAGGAACAACCCTTCATGAGTGGTCTTGGGTTTGTTGATGTGGATTACTGCAAATATGGGTTTAATTATCGTAAGAGAACACGGTTATGGACTAACATAACAACATGGAAACCTAAGCCTTTGTGTTGTGGGGATTGTGGGGAAGGTAAGGAATGGGAAACATCTTGAAACTGCCCCCAACGACTACCAAGTGGCAAAAAATCGGATTGGGGTGAAGGATACATTAAACATAAACAGGATGAACTGTATAAGGTTCCTACTAATTTGATTAGTGATATTTTAGTTTGTTTGTTAAACCATCCCGCCCTTCCTTCCCGCCCATCCCAGCGTGAAGATATACAGGATGGTGCCTTCTGACATACAGGACAGACACATGGGGTATATATGGGTAAGTGGGTTAGTTGGTGGGATTGTGGGTTAGTGGGGGTTGTTGGGGTTCAACAGGGAGAAAAAAAAGACAACGTTAGTTGGAACAGGATGGCAGTAGCCTACCTACAAAACTGGCGGTAGCCTACCTACAAAACTGGCGGTAGCCTACCTACAAAACTGGCGGTAGCCTACCTACAAAACTGGCGGTAGCCTACCCGCAAAAGTGGCGGTAGCCTACTCGCAAAAGTGGCAGTAGCCTACCTTCAAACGAAGTCCTGTCTCACCTTTCCCACACACACAGAACAGAAACAATGATTTCATGGCTTAATCATAATATTTAGTTATAATATGATTAAACATTGTGTTATAATCTAACAAGAAGGTTAAGACATTTAAATTAAACCTGAAACCCCCTAGCCAAAACTACTTAAAGACATATTACCTTATATATTAAGAGGAAAATGAACAGTGATAAAATCAATAATTATATCAATAAAAAAATGCTATGATTGTTGTCACTTCAAAAAAGAAAATATGGAATTGTATAAATTAAATTTACCTAATGAAATAGTGAATAATATTATTAATTATTCAATGGATGAAGAAGACGAATGTAAAATTTGTCAGGAATGGAGAGATAATCAAGTTTTAATCAAATGTCTGTTGAGAATAAAAGGGAGACATAATAGAAATGTAGAAGATGAGATTTTAATATTTCTAACTGTAAATAAAATACCACCTTACGATTATGTTAAACAGTTTCTTAAAATCAGTAAGAAAATATGACATGGTTTATGATATATTATGGATGTTGGGGTATAGTCAAGAGAAAGGAGAAGATGTTAAAGAAAATATCAAATTATTTATTGAACGTAAAAAGTTTAATGTTCAGAACACATTGAGAGATATTAATATTATTTTTAAAATGATGCATGAAAGAAGTAAGACAAATCAATGAAAAATTATTATCCTGAACTGAAATTATAATCATAATATAATAATAACATGTAAAATCTTATATGTTATAATTATACTGAACTTTTAACCTATACATGAAAATTAGTGAGAAAAACACTAACAAAACAAATGCACCACCAACACCCCACAACTTGATAACTACTAAAAGGGCTACCTCTTTCAAATGAAAAAATGTCGGCCCCCAGCCCAACAATGAACAAGGCGACAATTTACCCAAATGATTACCTTAACGAAAACGATAAATAAGCTCCCTAAAAACCCTCTTTTCAAAACGAATAAGGGGGAACACATATTTGAGATGAACATAAAAACCATAACAGGCAACCATCAACAGGCCACCCCCCGGGCCCCCCCTTTTCTCCATTTTTTCCCCCCCCCCCCCCGCCCCCGCCTAGTCCAAGTGTCCTGTTTTGTTGCCCCAATGTGGCTGTTTTGTTGCGGCCAAATCGAATCGATATCGCTTGACTTGGCACTGGTAGGCATATGCAACAAGAAGTCCCCATCAGTCACCTATGGTTTACCATGCAATCAAAACCTTCTACCAACGGTAAATAAACTAAAGTTGTGTCAAGTATGGTATCCCTGGGCGCGCCGGCCGAGGCAATCTCACCTCCTTTGAGTTCATGCACACTGACGCCCTGCTTTCTTCAGACTGGATTCTGGTGGCTACATGTTCGATGAGTCGCTTGGGCTGACCATTCTCGCTGAAAATGACTGCGAAGAATATGAGGATGGCCAGAAGCAATTTCTCGCTCAGTTTGTGGCTGCCAAACCTCGTTGCGGTGGCCTCCCGAACACCAAAGCGAACTTCGATTGTGGAAAGCTTTGCGAGACAACGTGGCGCAGCATGCCGCCAATGCACAGTGGGACCCGCTTGGTGAGGTCAGTCCTTGTGCTTCAACCTTAGCGTTGGAGAGCTGTGCAGTGATGCGCCCAGTCTGGCCAAAGGCAACTCGCGCTTTGTCGCATCAGGGACCTGCAGAGATGACTTTTTCTGAGTAGCCCCACACCCAGGCTGGTATTAAATTTTAGTGCGGACACGCAGCTCGCGCAGGCCGTTAAACCTCCCTTGCAGCTGGTCTTTTCAGGAGGCTTTACTTAGTTTTCAGAATCTCACCTCCTTTGAGTTCATTCACACTCACGCCCCGCATTCTTCAGACTGGATTCTGGTGGCTACATGTTTGATGAGTCGCTTGGGCTGACCGTTCTCGCTGAAAATGACTGCGAAGAATATGAGGATGGCCAGGCTGCGAAACCTCGTTGCGGTGGCCTCCCGAACACCAAAGCGCACTTCAACTGTGGAAAGCTTCGCGAGACAATGCGGCGCAGCATGCCGCCAGGTGTGCGCCAACCAAAAAACCAAAGCTGCTCGAAACTGCCCGGGAACACCCACGTTTGCGCGATCCCCCGTTAAGGGCCGCCAAGTGGTTCAAAGCCAAAGCTTGTTTGGCGGAATCTTGATGGATCGTTCAGGTGGCGCCAGACTGGACTTCGCGCTAGCCTCTATGGGAACCCACTGTGTTTCCTCTTAATTGCGCTGCGGGGCGGAAGATCGGATGTTGCAGACTTGTTTGTCAACGCTGGATGACGGGCTAAAGAAGTAAAAGCTTTTGCGCCTGGCTGCCAATTGGGTGTGACCGCTTCCATGATGCTGACTACCGGCAGGTCTTTGGTCCTTTGCAGAGAGGCAGGGGCCCAGCTCGATCGGAAATGTGCACAATTGTCCGTTTCACGGTATTGGCCTTTGGTTATTCGCAGAGAGGCGGTGGTGTCAAGGCCCCAGCTTGACCCTGCAATGTGCGACGTTCCCGGAAGAGGCGTGAAACTAGGAAATGAAAGAGGCAGTCTCTTGGCTGCAGCAAACAGGCAGAAGGAAAACAAAAAGGGGACCTTGGTTTCCCAGCTTGTGCCATCTACTATTGTCATACTGCAAAACATGGATGAATCACTTGGCACCAAAAACTACAAGCGTAATCTCTCCAAGAAAATGAGCTCCCCGGCAGTGTCCTTGGTCGACCTTGATGTCACCTGCTCAGCCTAGGGGCCAGGCAAAGGCACAATTTTCAACGGACGGCGCTGTGTTCAATGGCAGGGTGATGCTCAAAGAAGCGGTCTCTTGGCCTACTGCACGCAGCTGTGCAAAAGGGGCCTTGGTTTCCAAGGTTGCGCCATCTACTATTGCCATACTGCTTAAAAAAGATAGATCCAGTTGGCAGAGAAAATCTACAAGCGTAATCTCTCCAAGAAATTGAGGTCCCGGCCGTGTCCCTGGTCGAACTTGATGTCACCTGCTCAGCCTAGGGGCAGCCAGGCAATGCCCGCACAAAAAAGGCAGTTCAACAGACAGGGCACTGTGCTCCTTGGACAGGGCAATGGACAGGGCGCCGTTTAAAGAAGCGGTCTCTTGGTCTACTTCACGCAGCTGTGCCGTGGCAAACAGGCAGAAGGAAAACAAAAGAACCTTGGTTTCCAAGGTTGTGCCATCTCCTGTTGTCAAGTACCCCTTCTGAAGAAAATGAGGTCCCGGCCGTCCGTCTGGTTGAGCTCGATGTCACCGGCTCAGCCTAGGAGCGCCAGGCAATGCCCGAAACCGCAATAAGGTTACTTTTCAACAAGGACACCCCCATCTTGGTTGAGGGGATCTGTTTCAGGGCCTAAACACACATTCAATCTCAGTTTGCAAATCTCGCAAGGAAGCTCCAAGCAATACCAAGTCAAATGCCTCGAGCGATTGGAAAAAGGACCTTCGCAAAAGCAAACCTAAAAAAAGGTGACGCGGTACGCGGCAACAACTAGGGTTTCCCGACCTCCCAAAACCGGTTCAAATAAACCTCACAGCCTTCATTCCTGACAAGCAGGTAGTCCACCAAAGTAGATGGCGCAACGTAGACGCGCAACGTACCACCTGTTTGGAGGGGCCTGACCTTACAGCAAACCACATCAAATGGAAACTCAGTTGCAAATCTCAAAAAGGATGCCCCAGCAAGACGAAACCAAATGGAAACTCAGCTCCAAAATCTCAAAAGAACTTGCAGCAATAATAAATCAAATGGAAACTCAAGTCTACCAATACAAAATCAAATGGAAATTCAACTGGACTGGACCCCCAGATCCTTCTCTGAGCCATCTAAAATGGGCAAAAGCGTCTCATTTAAGTCCTTTGCATCAAGAGCGGGAAGCAAGCCCCCCTTTCAATCTGCTCTTCTGAGAAGCCCGGCCACACCAAAGCTGGCTGGGATGCGCCGCCGAGGCGGCATGGTTGCAGTTTTGAGCCATGCAGCTTGGCAAACGTGCATTTGTAATCCCCTACTTGCATAACTCTATTGAGTCCACCTTGGCTCCAGACTGGGCCGGTTGGAAGAAGCAAACAAGCGGAACAAATTTGTGGAGAAGAGCCGTTAGACCCTTCCAAGTGATGAGTTTCAAGCTGCTTGGCAGCAAGCAAAATCCAAATCAAGCCTTTGGCTGGGATGCTCCCAGTTTTGGAGGTTCTCCGTCCTAGCAGTTGTCCAGGAAAAAGAGCCCTACACAAGCCAAATGGATCAAACGATTTTCGGAAAAATAGGAAAGAGTTGTGCCATCTACTCTGGCCAGAACATTTCCGATAATTTTCCGATAATTGATAATCTCCGTTTGTCAATAGTAGATGGCACTCCCCCCGCCCATTTTTTGAGCCATCTACTCTCAAATCAGAGTATGTGTTGCAGGTGAACACATGTTTGTTTTCAGATGAACACCCGTGTGTGTGTTCCACGTGTACACATATGTGTGTTCACGTGTGCGCACATGTGTGTTCCAATTGGACCAAACAATTGGACACGTGCTTGCGTTCCAGGAGAACACACGTCTTTTTTCTCGGATGAGCGCGCTGGTGTGTGTTTCGGGTGCACATATATGTGAGTGTTCATGTGTGCGCATATGTGTGTTCACGTGTGCACATATGTGTGTTCCGCGCGTACGCACATGTGTGTGTTTGTGTGCCACTTGGACACGTGTTTGTGTTCCAGGTGGACAGATGTGTGTTCCACGTGAACACATTGCTGTGTGCTAGGTGAACATTATTTTGCATCTGACGACATATTTGCTCTCCAGGTGTACACATGTATGTGCTCCAGAAAACGCATGATTGTTTTCAAGGTGCGCACATGTGTGTGCGCGCTTTAGGTGAGCATTTGTGTTTGCTCACGCGTGCAGATATGTGTGTTCCACGTGTGCACACATGTCTGCTCCAATCACGCACGCGGTGTTCCTGGACACACATTTGTGTTCCAGTGGTATACATATGTGTGTCCCACATGTGCACACATGTGTGCTGTAATTGCACGTGTTTGTGTTCCCATGCCCCCCCTTGCCAGCCGTGTTGCATAGGATGTGCTTGACCTGCAGCCCAGTGCCCGGGCCCCTAAGCAGGGTTTCTGCGGGGGAAAAAAGGCGCGCAGGGAAAACATGGACACGCGTTTCATTGTGTTTCAAGTGAACACATGTGTGTTCCACGTGAACACATTAGCGTGTCGTAGGTGAACACATATGTGTGTTCCAGGTGTACACATGTATGTGTGCTTTACAAGAAGCACACGTTGGTTTTCCAGCTCAACACATGTATGCGTGTGCCGCAGGTGAGTGTATGTGTGTGTTCACGTGCGCGTGACATATGTGTGTTCCACATGTACACACCCACACACATGTGTGTCTGAATTAGACATGTGTGTCTGAACTGCCTATGTGACCGCACGCTTGCGCAGCCACACTTGCGTTCACGCGCGCGCGCGCTCGCCCGCTGTCGCACCTGCGCGGTGCTGAAGCGCAGCAACACACGTGCAGCAACGCAACGCGTGCCAGGTTCACGACTGCATCATTTTGATTCATCCTTGTTGAAGCGCAGAAAAAGCAACAAGCTGTTGGCACGTTTGTGCTTGCCCGTCAGTCCTCAACTGTTTGGGGTCTCTGCTGCTGCATTTTTTCTGTGAAGTTGAACTTCAAGGCCGCGATCAAGTTAATTTTAGGACTTGCAGCTTTGGGAAAGAGCGTGCTGGGCAATAGTGAAGGAAAAGCCAGCCGATTAATTGGCCTGCTTAAAAGTGGAGAAAACACAAGCTTAAGGAGCGAAGCGCCAATTTATGTGAAGGATCTGAAGCATCTTTGCAGTAACTTTAAGGAATGTTGTCTTAGGTCGCGAAAGTTCAGTAAAAAGATGTTGACACCTCGAATGTCCCAAAAATGTGTTGTGACATAGCGTGTGTTTGCGCTGTCTGCGCAGTTGCGTTTCGTTGCAAACTGTTCGCAGCGCGGAACACGCGGCAGCGTTTTGCACGCAGCGTAACAAGTGCTGCAATTGCCTCGAACGTTACTTACTCCGCAACGTTGCCGGGCGCAATTGACGCAGCGCAAATGCCAAATGCAATTTCCACTGTTGACTGCCTTAAGCAAGACGGGAATCTTTGTAAATGTTGCTTCGGAAGAACAACTTTTTGTTCTGGCATGAACAGTTGTGGCTTTTGTTCGTCAGTTTCTCAAAGGTGGATGATCCAGCTTATTGAAGCTAACTTTAGGCGGCCTCATTTTCCGCAAACTGCGGAAATTGGGCCAGATGAGCGGAAAGAGCCAGATCAGCGGAAAGACACTGAGAAAGAGAGAGAGAGAGAGAGAGAGAGAGAGAGAGAGAAAGAGGGAGGGAGAGAGAGAGAGAGAGTGAGACAGAGAGAGAGAGAGAGAGAGAAAAAGAGAGAGAGACAGAGAGTGAGAGGAAGGGACAGAGAAGGGAAAGAGACGTGTGGCATAATTTTGAATGTTCGGCCCCGCCCGTGGTAGTTCGCTTATGGAGTTGCGTCATGCTAGTTTGCTGTTCTGTTTTGCCAGATTGTGGTAAACATCCTTTTTGCCTTTACGGCAATGAGCTGCTATATGCGCAGTTCATTTGAAGTCGCTATTAGCCTCACCTGCTGCTACCATTGCTTGCTAGGACGGCAATGGCAGGGCGGGGACTGCAACATCTTGGCTATGGTAGGGAAACTGGAGTTTCAGTTGCGCACTGGGATTCCTCGCCCGTAATTTTGGCTTGCGTCCCGCATTCCTGTCCAACAAACACAAATTGTAATGCTGCGTCTGATGTGTTTTGATTGCGAATTACGAATCCAAATTTGTGAGCATGTTGCACAGTTTTAGTTTAGTGACAGAAGTTGGTGGGTTCAAATTGAATCTGCGTTGCAAACGCATTTAGGTCCGTCTGGCAGCAGTGTGACGCAGGGCTTTTTGCCCTCAGGCACAATGTCATCATCATTGCAGAACTTCGTGAAAGTCACACAGTGGTTTAAATTAGAACTTGCCACGTTGTTGTAACTTCTGGTACTGAGGTTAGCTAGAAGTCATTTTCTATGTCAGAATTAAGTTGATTTATGGCAGTTGTCATGCCACGCAGCTTTTTGGGCACCACTGGACAGATCATCCATAAATGCACATGCTCCGTACCCCCAACATTGCGGAAGTTGCGAACCAGGGGGGCAGTTGTTCAGCACAGCAATGGTGTGAGTACCAAGTGCCAAGTTCCACGTTGCAAGCATGACTCGGGATGGCGAAGACAAGGACGGCAGACAAATAGGTTTGTTGCGTTCTGCACGTTTGTTTTGTTTGTGTGTCTGTTTGTTTGTTTGTTTGTTTGTTTGTTTGTTTGTTTGTTTGGTTGCTTGCTTGCTTGCTTGCTTGCTTGCTTGCTTGTTTGTTTGTTTGTTTGTTTGTTTGTTTGTTGGTTCGTTCGTTCGTTCGTTCGCTCGCTCGCTCGCTTGCTTGCTTGCGTTTGCATATTTCCTCACGATTTGCTTATCGACAGGACCGAAGCCGAAGCCGGGACAAAAAGGCAGCAAACTGAAAGGGGGAATGTACCTAGCTTCTGCAATTTGGTTTCCTTTGCAACTGAGGACAGCCGCCCTCGTAGCCGGGACAGTCAGAAGCCTACGGCTGGCAGTGCTTGCATTTTTTTTTTTTTTTTTTTTTTTTTAAGCTTTTGCAACAACCGTCATACTTGTAAGGCAGAGATCGCGGTGCCCGCTCTAAGGCAGAGGTACGCCGCTTTGATGTGAAACACCAGCCAATGCAAACCATTTTGTAGTTGGAACATGTTCTGGTTTCCTGACTGGGTTGGCAATGACAAGCAGCAGGACCATGGTGTCGATACCATGAAGATCACTGACGATGACGCTACTTGCTTGACAATGCTGCAGAATTAAACAAATGACAATGATTGATCCAACATTTGCCAATAACACATTTTCAGCAGTTTAGGTGTTGGCAACAGTTTCTGGCCAAGGCTGCTTTCATTCTGGGCAAAGGCGGAAAGACCAAGGCTGGATGAAATTGCATGAGCGTGTCGAGATTGTGTTTGAAGTAGGGCTTACAGGGTTATGTTAGCCAGGGCAGCAGCCAAAATTGGCCAGGAGAAGATAGCCCGAGTTTCAGGTGCTGAGATTGAGCTGTTTGAACGTGACCTGGCCGTGCTCTCAGTCTTGACAGCGGGAAATCCGACGTTGTGAAGGTAGCGCATGCTGGTTTTGAAGCAAGGTTTTGGAAATTCGTGGGCCAAAGATCAAGCGGAAGAGAGCCAAGAAGTGCTCATCACAGTAAGTGAGACGGGTCCGAAATGTGGCTTTCATTCCCGCGAGTCTGTACACCATTTCAGCCGCTTTTGGACAACAGGTACTGCGAAGGGGTCATGGCGCAGCGGACTGGCCCAGTCAACGTCACTGAGGCTGTGCCATTGCTAAGCTGCTATTGTTTTATGCGAACAGTTGATTGCAACTTGTGTTGCAGGAATATGATGACGACGACCTCACCATGCTCAACGTTCCTCAAGAAGCAGTAGGTTTTGTGACTGGTACGTGCCTCAATGAACCTTCTACGCCAACAGCGCATTTTGCATGTACACTGGAGTGAGGCCGAGCTGGTAACTTTTTGAGAAGCATTGAAGAGGAGTGGTGCACGTGCGCTGGCAAGAGTTTGCCAACCGATTGCGAGCGTGAGCAGTTGATCAGGCGGCAGCAGCCAATTTCCTACCACGGGCCAATACGGTTGCCAGGTTAATGTTCTTTTGCGAAGTGGATGGCTCACGTGGTCGTGGGCGTGAGTACGAGAAGTGTGGACCTCAGACATTCTGTCACAGTGAGCAGAAGGTGCAGTGTGACACTCGCAGCTTCGCCTTGTTGCCATTTGATGTTGTCGATGGTGCCTCCTGTTTGGTCGGCTTGAAGGGAAACCCACATGAAACGAGGTCCCGCAAACCAACAAACAGCTGGCTGTTCCTGCTGATTGCGCGATAGAACAGTTCAGTGTTAATAGCCCCTATTCCAGCCACCCGGAGAAAAACATCTTGCCGCCACGCCCAGTTACCTTAAACTTTGGGATGCACTCTAGTCCTTTCTTCTCGGTCTGAGCTCGCACTGGACCCTTTTTCCAATGCCATCCTTCTCGAGAGCAGTGTCACAGCTAGCGGCTGTTGAGTGCGAGCTGGGCGCATCGGACCCTTCGCTGCAGTCGTGCTAAATTTTCGAAGCCCCAGTTTGGACATTTGGAGTTTGTTTCTGTCGCTGGACTCGCAACTTTTGCACTTCTTATCTCGTAAAGTGTGAATGGAGTGGCAGTGAGTTGGAGAGTTGGAGAGTTGGAACATGTTCTGTGCCCTTTCAGGCTTGCCATTTTCGGGGAGATTCGCGGTCGGCGAGGCGCAGAACTGAAGGCAGGTTTGTCATGCCGAGTGTCGTGCCTCGCGTAGCTGTACTTCATTTTCATGTCAACTTGCACAGGTGCTATCTGCCGTGGAGACCAAAGTTCCCGGATATCTCGACAGGTCGGGGGCCTAAACATTTGGATGCGTCAGCTTGTCTCGGTGCACTCTGCCGGATTGGTTTCGATGATAGCACATTGAGGAGAAATCATAGATATAGGAAGCAACAGATTGGTATCGACCGCTCGCAAGCGGCAGACATGCGAAATCTCAGTGCATCGTTTTTGAATTCATGCTTTACCCATTTTTTGCCCCGCACACTTGTTTTATGGTACTTGCATCGAGGATTCGAAACGAAGTGCTTGACAGAGACAGGGGCAAGGCCGCGCATGAGCATGTTTTGTTTGCTTTCCACATTCGGAGTTTCCTGCATAGCACCTTGAATTGCATCTGGTTGGACAGTCTTTCTCGGTAGCTCAGCATATTTTTAACGTTCCAGAATAACGCTCAATGATGTGCACTCTTTCTGATGCGCAGAGGATGAGACTGGAACATGGGGGACGGACACTATGACTTTCAAGGTGGACGTCTCAGCATTTCTTACGCCAGAAAATCATTCGCAGGATGACCTACACCGTTCTTTCGAGGAAGGCAATTGCTGATTGAGCCAAGGACGATGAGCTCTCCTATGCATTGGGCAAGCAGGGCGGTACAAGAAAAAAGCATGGGGCCCAGAGGGCTCTGCTTTTCCGGCTTCTTGTGCATTGACCAATTGGTACTGAGGCTAGAACGCTCATCCCAAGCCGTTGTTCAGTTTCAGCCTCATTTGTTGGACATTACAATTATAAGCATTGTCGCCATCCCTGCAAGTGCAGCGGTGCTTTGAGTGGTGGATTTAAAGCAAGCCAGAGGGAGCCGGGCCTCACAGCAAAGAGATGCATTGACAAGCAGAATGCAACGAGAGCGTGAGATGACAGAGAGAGAGAGAGAGAGACACACATGCACACACGTATGCACACAAAGAGACGGACAGACGACAGACGCACAGACGGAGCAGACCGGCCTGTTTAGAACCGCGCAAGTGTTGGGCCGCTGGGCCCTCTGTTTTTTTTTGGAGTTCTATTTAGTATTGGGCTGGGGATAAATTAGCGTGGGCGTTTTCGGGGGCAGGGGCTTGTGTTTTGGAATGCTCATTATGTATTAGGCCAACACCAATTAGTACTGGGCATGTTTTTCTTCTTCTTTTTTTTTAATATTTTGTTTGGAGAGAATGCGATTGGCCCATCGCTAAATTAGTGTTGGGCCAAGAGCTTCTGCATGAGTATACTGAGGGTTCGCTGGGTTGGCGGGATTAAACATAGAACAAACGTAAAGATAAAGGATGTTTGGGATCGCTGGAAGTCAGCTTAGCTATATTTAGGGTCTAGCATTTGTTTTGTGCATGAGGCGTGATGAGGGGTTGTTTTGTGGCAGCCAGGGAGGATCTTCTTGAAGGGACGGTCCACGAATTTGAGCGCTTGCAGGGAGTTGAGAATCAACGTTACGATGAGCCCAATTGAATGGACACTTTGCCCCTGAATAAAGATAAGGGGGTCATGGCATTTTTGGAATCACTGGACAGTCTTTTTTAGTGCATGAGGCTTGGCGGGGCATAGTCTTGTTGCCAGGATCTATGGCTGATTTTGAAGGAGTCTAGGTAAATAATTTAATGAAGGGGGCGGCCTAATTGAATAGACACCTTGCTCCTGAACAAGGATAAGGGATGAGAGAATGTTTGGGATCTCTAGGAAATTAGCTTAGCTTTGTTTAAGGGCTTGGCATTTTATTTGTGCATGAGGGTTCTTGGGGGTAGCGCGCATGAAGGAGTTTAGATAATTAGAAAAACAAAAAACAATGGAGGGGGTAGTCCACTGCAAGGATAGTGTTTGTAACCCACCCGAAACCAGCAGCAGGCAATCCCTTAGCCACCAAGAACCCAACCATAAACCCCCAAGCCAACTCAAACCGAATTGCTAACCAGCACTAAAGCATTCCGACACCAGAATAGGCCTACCTTAAACAACCCTAAGCCACCACAACCCCTTAAATCCGAGCCTAAGCCCACCCTGAACCAGTACTAAACCAACCCTGAACCTGTTTTATGCAAAGTCTCAGCCAACCTAAACCAACCGTAAACCCACCCTAAAGCACCCCAAGCCCCGCCCAAACCCACTGTAAACAGACTGGAATCCAAACTAAGCTCAGTCTAAAGAGTGTCGAACCCGATGCTGGGGATGTTGATGGTGCTGGTGTAAAACAAGTGCATGCTTGTTGGCAAATGCTGTAAAGTAAGTCATTTTAGCGCCTACCGAACCCAGGAAGAATACGCCCGCCAAAATAATCCTGTCTCACTCAAGCAGACACGCTATGTTAAAGCTTAGATCAGGATAGTGGTGCGCGCGCTTCTTTCTTGTGTCATGCACGCACAGGACGTTTCTTTTTTTTGGTCTTGCGAGACCAAACTCAGCTCTCTCAGGTACGTCGGCAACGTCGCCCTTTTTTCTGGCACCAAAAGTGAGAGGCGGTTTGGTGCCCGGCTTGCGTCATCTATCATGTTTTGCATGGGGAAGTTGTTCAGGCCACATGTTGTTGCTCTGGATCCCCGGTTTTCGAGGCGAGCCAAGGAGTACATGCGGTGGCTTTTCGATCAGCTCGCAGGCCCAGTGTATGTGGAAGGCCTGAGAGTGTTTTTCTTTTGGAAAAAAGACAACTGTGAGTTTCGGATGTGATTTGAAACCTATGTGCAGGCTGGGAAGAAAGAGACGACTGCACAGTTGTCGAGGAGCGCATTCGTGTGATCCAGTTGTTGGTCATCAGCATATATCGGATATATTTTGTATCGGATTGTTGAAAATTCAAGGCAGATCCTCGTCTAACAAAGACTTCAACAAATGGGGGCCGGGTGGCGGGTTTCGGACTGGTATATCCTTATACTTGTTTTGCTAAGATGTTAGGGCAAGCACTTTTACGTCAATACTGGTGGTTGACAGATTTTGCTGGACTTGTGCGTAGAGAGTAACTAAGAGCCCAACATGTACTGGTGCAAATGCATTCCGTTGCCTTAGCTTTTTTCCCTGCCCAGCGGAAGCTTGAATCCGGCCTTGGATTGCCAGGTCCCGAGCGAGTGCATTGGTTACATTACTGGTGCTCGTCGAGTGCGAAGCTTGGCACATGTTTGCAGGCAAGCCAGGTTGCAGGGTTGGCAGGACAAGTTTCGGTGCTTGAAGCTTCGTCGCTGCTGGAGATGCAGAGCAACACTTGTGAAGGCAACTTTGGGCACTATGGAGGAGGAATGGGGCTCGACCCTAAGGTCAGTATGCAGAGGCCGTGACACGCGCATGATTTTAGAAGCTTCGAAGCTGGAGAACACACACACAAGCAGCTTCGACTACTGTACCCAGATTGGGGGGAAACTGCCAGAAGGAGTCTCCCAGATGTTTTGGGTCTATGGACCCAGGGAGGTGCACACATTCGATCGCAGCTTCTCTGCACATTTGAGCCAAGGCACTCTGATGTTCTTTATGAACAAGCAAGCTGGACTCTGATTTGCTTGGGAGTTGAGCTGAGCAAGCAGCGGCCGAGGAAGATCGCCGCGGTGCCAACCGCACGGAAAAGCTTGCCATTTTTGGATCCGAGCGGGCTCGACGAGGCGCTGAACTGAAGGCGGGCATGTGTTAGATGAATTTGATATTTTTGATTCGTGGTGTCATATGATTTGTGTTGACAGCATTGGCAGGTCATGAGCGGCGTCGAAACAAAGTCTCCTGGGTACTATACAAGGGGCGTGCGAGAGAAGGTCTCTGACAAGAAAGGCTTTGACACTGCCCACTGCCCAGCAGAGTTTCCATGTCCAGTGTGTGTAGATCATTTGCCTTGTCTTCCGGGATCATCTTGTCAGGATCGTCTTGTCTTCCGGGACGACGAGTTGAGTTATGCATTGGGCAAGGAGGCTTGAGATGAGTTCCTTGATGTTGAATTGCTGAAACACCTGGCCCAGGGTGCAACGAGAAAGAAATTGGAGACTGCATCAGGCGCTTTGCCAAGCACCAGCCGGGCAAGGGTTCTGTTGGCTCGGCTTGCTTGTGTTATATTTCTGGGTATTGGTGGTTGCCCAGCTCAACAAGCCACATGGAGAAAGGGGACCATGTCCTACACCGGCAGCCATGTGCTGGTTTGGTTCTCACATTGACTGAGCACTTGACTAAGGTGAAGTATGTCTTCCTTTTGTACCGCGCGTGTCATCAGCTTCAACACATTGCGCGAATCTTCCAGTATTCGAGTAGCCTGTTCCGTCTCTGTCTCCAAGCCATCTTGAGCGGCTGAGTCAGCCCTCCTGTCCAGTCAGGGCAACCTCCACCTTTCAGGTTCTTTGCTCGTTTTTGGCGCATCTCTTACCTGGCGTCTGGCTTGTGCCCAGGCATCCCAGGCATCTTGCCGTGACACACGCACCGCACAACTCGCCGTGGTACAAGCCATTAGTGGATCTACACCCAACGTCGAGCTTCGTTTTTGCTTGAGGTCTAACATGCTAATGCCTGTGTCAGGACTCATGAGATGCTGAAGACCATGCGTGGACACGCGCTTCAACTTGCCTTTGTTGAAGAAGTTTCTGTGCGAGCTGACGAAACACATCCAGAGCTCGAGAAGTGCATGAAGCACATCGGGGCTGTTCGCCCTGGACAAGATGCACATGCTCGCAGGTGCCATTTTGCAGTACGTCGGCAATGTTGCGTTCATTGGCGGCGTCAAGAAGGACCTTCAATCTTTGCTACTTTGCCAAAATGACATAATGTGTGTGTGTGTGTGTGTGTGTGTGTGTGTGTGTGTGTGTGTGTGTGTGTGTGTGTGTGTGTGTGTGTGTGTGTGTGTGTGTGTGTGTGTGTGTTTGTGTGACCACTTGCAGGAAAGAAGTCGTTGCCGAGAGTTTATCCAGCGACTCGGGCAATGATTGTTGTGCCATCATTCCCCATAACAGCGTAGCAACGCCAAATCTTGCAGGTGGCTTTTGGCACAGCGACGAGGAACGGTTACAATTTCCGATGTGGGTCACCGCTGGAGCCTTGCGGCAAGGTAGCGCTAAGAAGTCTTGGCAACCCTTTTGCCCAGGTGATGACTGTACGGAAGTTCACATTCCGGAGAACTGCAAGGGCTGGGTGACAGGGACTGGACGCTGCACAATTTGCATTGCGAGACATCATTTCATTTCACTTGCAGGAATCGTGGAAGCGAGTTGCGGCGAATGGAAATGCAGCCCATCACCCAGCACGTAACCTGACATGTTTTCATCGAATGAAGAGATGTTGGCCGGCTGTCATTGATTTGGGTCACAGGTCCAGCACCTACATGTTCATGGCCCTTGACGAGCGCGGGGAGGCACACCTTCTTGATCTTTGTTTGTTGTGGAGGCATCCCATGCATTTTCTAAGGAGCGCTTGCTTATTTTCAGTGCTGACGCTGGTTCAAAGCTTCAGCCCAAGTACGCTTTGCAAGCCTGCGAGCTTGAGGGCCGTTGGGAGAGAGAGGGTAAGAGGGGCAGAGCGGAAGAGCATGACCGTGATGAGGACAGGTGACAAGGGCCGGATGTGCAAGCCTCGGATCGTTGCGAAGGGACGAAGCATTAGGCTTAGGCTTGCTAACTGCATGGAAATTTGCGACTTGCTATCACTCACAATCACAGTTTGGTTATTTGAGTCGACTGAGAGTTTGACTCAGGGGTGCCGAGCGCTTGGTCAACGAGCTTGTCCAGGCACTGAATGGATGCTTATGGCAAAACCGATTTGCCACCTTGAAAGGAAAAGCTAGGATCGGGCGGCCGGAGTTGGCCTCAGAGTTTGTGCTGTTACTTGGTGCCTGCTCCGTCCGAGTGAGATGGGCTAGCACATGTGAACTAAGGGGCCGCTCTGACAGTCGAAGTGGCAGACTTATATGGCATGTGCAAGGGTCGCTTGAACTCTGCCTTCAGCTTCTGAACTGCCAACAGACGGCTAGTCTGAGTTGCCAAACATTCAACTCCTTTCTCAATATGTTGTACAGAAGGCAAGACTTGCAGAGTGAAGAAGAAAGAAGCTCGATATATTTGCACTCAGGACGCAGCCCTAGCCGGAGGGGCCGGTCAGACTCAAGGCTTGCCCAATGTTCGGTCATTTTTTAGGTTGCATGGAAGAAAGTGTGTGGTGCCACATTTGTGTGCACTTGTGCTTGCTGAGGCATGTTGCGGGTGATATGCAAGTACTTTCAGGAGAGTCATAGAGGAAAGCTCGTGGTATAGCCAAAGCCTAGCAAAATTAAAGTTGAAGCCATGGCCAGTGATGATTCTCTTTCTCTGTTGCTTTTCCTGTCACTATTTGTCTCGGAACCGGCCCCATGCATCCTCGGAACCCTTGCGGAACCCTCCCCGGAACCCTCGCGGAACCGTGCGGAACCTTCATCGAAGCCCTCGCGGAACCTTACCTCAGAGCCGCCTCGCGGAACCCTCGCGGAACCGTACCTCAGATCCGCCCCGCACCACCCCGGAGCCTGTCTGGGCTGAGACCTTATTTCTTTCAGCTGTTGGGGAACAACGGAAAGACATAAAGGAGGAAAGAAGAAAACACGCAAGAACGGAAGAAAATAAGCAAGAAAGAAATACATGAAGGAACACAAATTAATATGTAAGATAAATCAATACAGAAAGAAGGAAATAACCAATAACGCAAAAACAACACCAACAAATAAACACATATTCAGAATAAAGAAAGCAACAACTCAAAAGAGAAAGAGCTAATTATATAAGTCAAGCAGAAACACATAAAGAGACAAGTAAGTAAATAAAGGAACACATACATAAACAAATACACACACACATATGAATGAATGAATGAATGAATGAATGAATGAATGAGTGAGTGAGTGAATGAATGAATGAATGAATGAATGAATGAATGAATGAAGGAAGGAAGGAAGGAAGGAACGAAGGAATGAATGAATGAATGAATGAATGAATGAATGAATGAATGAATGAATGAATGAATGAATGAATGAATAGAAGGCTACATGAAGAAAGGACGAACGAATGAATGAATGAATGAATGAATGAATGAATGAATAGAAGGCTACATGAAGAAAGGACGAACGAATGAAAAAATGAAACAAACAACTTAGGAAAGACTTTGATCAATATATAATGGCATGACGAAAGAGTAACGCAACAAATACAGAAAGACAGGCAACAACAACGGGCAGAAAGAACACATCGCAAACAAAGAAATAACACAGACATACATGAATAAATAACACAAGAAAGAAAGAACATAACAAAAGAAAGAAAGAAAAGAAAAGAAAGAAACAAAGAAAGAACGAAAGAAAGAAAGAAAAGAAAGAAACAAAGAAAGAACGAAAGAAAGAAAGAAAGAAACAAAGAAATAAAGAAATAAAGAAATAAAGAAATAAAGAAATAAAGAAAGAAAGAAAGAAATAAAGAAATAAAGAAAGCAAGAAGGAACTACAGAAGGAAAGAAAGAACGAAGGAAAGAACAATAGAAGAAAACAGAAAGGAAGGATGGAAGGAAGGGAGGAAGCAAGGAAGGAAGGAAGCAAGGAAGGAAAGAAAGGCAGAAAGACAGAAAGAAAGAAAGAACACAAGAAGGAAAGAAAGAACGAAAGAAAGAGTGAAAGAAAGGAAATAAATAAAGAAAGCAACAAATAAAGAAAGAAAGAAAGCAGGAAGAAAGGGAGAAACAAAGAAGCAAAATAAAGAAAGGAAGAAAGAAGACAAATCAACAACTAAATAGAGAAATAAATAAACAAATGAGAAAAGAAAGAAAGGAAAGAAAGAGGGAAATAACGAAAGAAATAAATAAGTCAAGAAAGAAAGAAAGAAAGAAAGGAAGGAAGAAAGAAAGAAAGAAAGACATAAGAAAAGAAAGAAAGAAGGAAAGAAAGAAGGAAAGAAGTAAGGAAAGAACAAAAGAAAGAAACAAAGAAAGAAAGAAAGAAAGAAAGAAAGAACAAAATAAACAAAAAAAAGAAAGAAAGAAAGAAAGAAAGAAAGAAAGACAGAAAGACAGAACATAAGGAAGGAAAGAACGAAGGAAAGAACAGAAAGAAAGAAGGAAAGAACAAAATAGAGAAAGGAACAATTAAGAAAATAAAGAACGAAGGAAAGAAAGAAGGAAAGAAATAAGGAAAGAACAAAAGAAAGAAAAAAAGAAAGAAAGAAAGAAAGAAAGAAAGAAAGACAGAATGAAATAACAAAATAAAGAAAGAAAGAAAGAAAGAAAGAAAGAAATAAAGAAATAAAGAAATAAAGAAATAAAGAAATAAAGAAAGAAAGAAATAATGAAAGAAAGAAAGAAAGACAGAAAGACAGAACATAAGGAAGGAAAGAACGAAGGAAAGAACGAAAGAAAGAAGGAAAGAAGGAAGGAAATACAAGGAAAGAAAGAACAAAGGAAAGAAAGAAAGATACAAGAAAAGAAAGGAAGGATGGAAGGAAGGGAGGAAGGAAGGAAGCAAGGAAGGAAGGAAGGAAGGAAGGAAAGAAAGGCAGCAAGACAGAAAGAAAGAAAGAACGCAAGAAGAGAAACAGGAAAGAAGCAAGGAAAGAAAGACGCAAGGACTGAAAGATAGAAAGAACACAAGACAGACATGACAACAGTATCAAAGAAAAGACAAGAGAGGACAATCAAAGAAAACAAAATAAAGATAATAAATATAAGAACGAACAGCATAAGGAGAAAGACTGAGATAAGGAAGGAAAGACAAACAAATACGGAGAGAAATGTGTCAAGAGCGAAGATATCAAGTAGACTAAGTAAGAAAGGAAACAAGAAAGCAAGAAATAAACATAAATGCAGAAATCCATAAAGACACATAGATAAGGAGAGACATATATAAAAAGAGACAGGAGTAAATATTGTAAGCAAGAAAGACAGAAAGCAAGAATGACATAGATATCGCCAGAAACTCATAAATGAACACAGAAAGAAAAGCAACAACAACTAAACAAGTAAGTAAATGACATATAGACAGACAAACAAAATAAAAGACAGAAAGAACAAAACACAGAAATAAATGAATAAAGGAAGAAAGAGCTAAAAAAGGAAGGAAGGAAGGAAGAAAGGAAGGAAGTAAGGCAGGAAGCAAGGCAGGCAAGCAGGAAGGAAGGCAGACAGAAAGAAATACAGACAGAAAGAACGACAGTAAGACGGAACGAAAGAAAGACGTACAACAAAGAAGGAGGGACAGAAATAAGTTCTAAACTGCTCCAAAATCTATCTCAACATCAACCTTCTTCCATAGTACAAATTGCCCCGCTTGTTGTGGAGTCTAATTGCGGTATGGACATCCATGTTGGAAGCACCGTTGTGATGCTGGCGCCATAGACATGCACATGCGCATGAACATGCGCACGCAGAATTAAATGCGCATGTACACTTACAGATACACAGACACAGACACAGACATAGACAGACACACAAATACACACATACACAGAGACACATACACATACATCACCAGGTGCACATGCACGTGCGGCCTTTCTTGTCGGCTTCCAAAGAAGTTGACTTGCCATTCAACATCAATCGCTGTTTGATGTGTCCCTTGCCTCTGTCTTCGGCAGACATGTGCTGCAGATTGTGAGACTCAGTGTGCGAATCATGACAGGCGCCCAGCAAGCTGCGTTCTTAGCTCACACACACAGACGCATCCCCAATATGTGTGAGTTTGTGCTCAGTCGATTTGTCGACGGCTCACATCATCATATTGCTTGAGAGCCACAACCGCTCAACACCATGCATCCAAAGCTTGAAACTCATTGAACACTTGTCCTAGCCCAGGGCGCAGTCCAAGTAGACGACGCGGGGACAGCCGTCGAAGGAAGGACTCACGATCAAGGCAGGTCATGTACATCGGTGATGCCCCTGTGCTGTTTCTTGATTTTTGGCTGTTCACAGGTCTCGGCGATGACGTACAAGCTGAATGAAAGGTTTGAGGGGGTCGCTGGCTTGGCATCACTGATGCATTTCTGGGCAGGGTGTTTGGATTTGAATTGCAAACCACGCGCAAGACGCAACGCGCAGGACACATTTCGAACAGTTCCCCGGAATGCAATCTTTGCAGACCCAGGTGCACGCCTGCTGAGCTGGATTGCAGAAAAGCGACTTCAAAAGTGAGGAATGGCTCTGTCTTCACCTAGTGTTCTTGCAAGACGTAATATTATATTTGCGAGCAGCCTGCCGCATGGTTCCTATGATGTGTACATAGACTCTCAATGGAGACGCATGCTGGATGCAAATTGAGGGTGAAATTGAGTTCTTGCAGGGATTGCACGGCTTGGTGCGATATATAATATGTTCGCATTTCTACTGCATAGTTTTCTGGAGTTGAACGTTGGAGGATGCTCGCCATTCGGAGGGCCATTTTTTTAAAGGATTCTTTTCTTTTTTTCGTTTTTAAAGGTTTTTTTTGTTTTTCAGGGTGGTGGCTTTCAGCTTTTTGGCTTTTGTGGCTTTTACGTGGGTTTTTGTGGTTTACGTGGGTTTTTGTGGCTTTTCATTTCGCATCCTCTGCATTCACAGTTTCTCTCTGTTTGTCTTTGTGGGTTCATGCGGCTTTTATGGCTTTGGCTTTTAGCATCCTCTGCATTGCCAGTTCCGCTTTTGGCGGCTTTCTGGCTCAGGCTTTTCGCATCCTCTGCTTTCCCAGTTGGTTTTTTGCCTTGGCTTCCTGCATCCTCAGCATCGCCAGTTCCTCTCTGGTTCCCCCCCGCCATCACTTTTTCGATCATCATGGGGGGGGTGCCCCCCCCAACCCCCCCGCTGCTTTTTTATATATTTTATTGGCCCTAATTGAATCATCACTTTTTCGATCATCATGGGGCTATGTTTTTTGGCCCTAATTTAATCATCACTTTTTCGATCGATTTGCTGGTGATGCTGGGGATGTTGGCTGGACACGCGGGGGATGTTGAACACGATGCTGATGATGTTGACGGACTAGCGTAAAATACGTACATTTCGCGAGACAATGCAGTAAATTACAGCATTTTAGTAGCCAGGACGGAAAAAACAATAAAAAACCCAAAATAATAAAAACAAATCCCAAATTAAATCTCGACCCTTTCTACTGCATAGTTTTCTGGAGTTGAACGTTGGAGAGAGGATGCTCGCCTCTTTTCAATTTGCCCCCCTCTGCATCCTGAACAGCTCAAGATTTGTCCTACCCAGTCTTCATGATGACGCCTTTGCACAGACAAGTTTGACAGACCTGGTTTTAGCACACAACTGGGGGCAAGGTCATGAAAACAGCTTGCGTACAACGCAATGCGTGACTCAGCTTGCCCGCAGATGGTATCAATTGTTCACGCGACTTGTTGATCAATCCATTGCTTGATGGCGATCCACCGCCTGGCAGGTGCGTTTGCATGTGCTCACCTCTTTACTGTACATGTATGGCCAGCATTTCAGACTCGGCAGACTTGCCATGCAGTAATGTCTTGCTGGACCAACTGTACACATATGCAGTACATGTTTGAGCTGTTTCTTTTGTGTGCCTTTGATTGAGATGTGGGTAGGGCAATGCTGCTTGCTGTTTCTGCATGCGGCAGCCATGGAGGTAAGCCGGGGGCATGAGCTGGCAAATGGCACACGTCGTTTCACAAGTATGGAGTGATGCTCCAGGTGCCCATCAATATCCCGTTTCAGGCTGGTTTCGAAAGAGGAGAAACCTGTGCTCAAATCAGGCACACGAGAGCACGAGAGCGCACCAACTTGTGACAGGTGGTAAGGCCGACGGCAAACCATTCCTCAATGCTGCCTGTGCCAGATGGCCTTGCAAGGCCCAGGGTGCTTGTTCGTGCCTGTTTTGGCAAAATTAAATGTCGCAGTATGTTGGCAGGCTTGCCCGCCATCCAAGCAGCATATCTATAGTTTCTGTGCCCTGGCTTAGAGCTGTGGCGCTTGGATCTTAATCTTTGTGACCACTCACGCTTTGAGGTTGTCGGCCCGTTCCACTCAGGGACAGCTTTGATGTTTTTGCATGTCTTGCCGGCACAGTGCCAGACACTGAATTCCTCACCCCTGAAGGAAGAGCTTCCTGTTGAATGCCCTGGTGGGCAACACCAAGGCAGGCCTGGACCAGCTTAGTAATTGCAGCATTTCAACATGCGCCTTCTGTTTGGGAAGACACCTTGCCGCTGCTCATTGTGTCGATAGGTATTCTCTGTTGGCCGGAAGACCTCACCAGAGACAATGGGAATTTGGCTTTGTACCAGCCCAGACATTTCTTGCATCGCTTGTGATCCCTTCAGAGCTTGCCAAGGCCGAACTGATATGCGTGCGAGCGATGGATCGGAGGCTTCCTTGAAGCGGATAGATAATCTTAGACCATTTGGTTTGCCAATTCAAGTTGCAACTGAGGTTGCAGAATTCCCCTTTTTGTCAGAAACCATTGCTTGTGCCGCTTGGCAGATTCCAGGTTTGGCTGATGGACTCTGAAGGTTTCTTTGGACCAGGCAGGAGTTGAGATGCCCGCTCCCGCAATCTTGAGCTGTGCAGGTGTGGCTGAGAGCTACGATGCCAAGATCTTTACGATAGCAACCCTTCTTGGCGGTCACCTTGTGTACGCTGCATGCACATAGCATAGCATAGCACTCACTTCACTGCCAGGCTGCCAGCAAACCAGCACGGTGCACCTTGATTCGCCGGCTTCAAGGTATAAGAATACTGTGTCATGTCACACCAACCTCACAGCACAGAAAGAGCCATGCTCACCAGCCAATCCTGAGAGTTCTTGTTTGGTTTGCCTCCCATGGATGAACCGCCACAAAAGAGAGCGCGCCACGCCAACGAATCTGTGACATGCACTTCAGCAGCAAAGGTGCCAGAGGCAGCACAAGAAGCAGAGGCAAGAGAAGCAGAGGCAGCAGAGGCATCAGACGCAGCAAATTCGACGCTGCGGGCCGAGTCAGCTGGGCTGCTGGCCGAGTTGGCAGGGCGGACTTCCACACACCCAGATGGCAACAATGCCAAACAAACCTTAGCAGTGCTGGGACTTGGCAATCCTGATGGATTGTCCCGGCGAGAAAGGCACAGCTTGGGAGCAAGGGTGGTTGCAGCATTGGCTGACAGCGCTTGCTCCTCCTCACTTCGGCTGCTGGAATCTGATTGCAAGGACCTGGCCGGAGCCAAGTGGTTGACACGGGGTGGGACCAAAGCGCTTCTACTACAGCCGACTCGACCAATCAACGACAGTGGACTGCAACTGCGCTCTGCGTCAGGGCCACAGCTGACCCATGCTGACCCATGCTAGCCATTGCTTGCCACATTTGCCATATCCTTGCCATTCGAGATTGGACACCTTGGAACTGCTCACCACGCCTTTCTTGGCGATCGTGGATGACTGCTGGTGCCTTCTCCAAAGAAAGAAGCATGACACATGAGGCATAGACTGCACAGATTCGAAGTTTGTTCTTGCACCATTTGCATGCTTGCTTTGGGTGTCTTTCCGAGGTTGCCGCTTGGATCTATCCGATTTCGTGAGAAGGGCTCCAGTGGGGGTCACAAAGGCTTAGAGGGAATAGAGGCTGTGCTGCTTGTCTGATTGTCTTGCGGTGCAGTGTAGCTTGACGGAACGTTGTGCTTCCCGTGCCTGCGTGCCTGCGTGCCTGCGTGCCTGGGTGCCTGCGTGCCTGCGTGCCTGCGTGCCTGCGTGCCTGCGTGCCTGCGTGCCTGCGTGCCTGCGTGCCTGCGTGCCTGCGTGCCTGCGTGCCTGCGTGCCTGCGTGCCTGCGCGCCTGCGTGCCTGCGTGCCTGCGTGCCTGCGTGCCTGCGTGCCTGCATCCGGAAGGCGATTTTCGGCAAGCAACACTACCACAGGCTGCGCTTAGGCGCCCTTGCCAGCTCTACTTTTGAGGCATTCGTTGCAGTGCCATTCAGGCATCGGGGGCAAGAACCTGAAGGACTCTGGGAAAAACGCAGGGGAAGAACAGGGCAAACATGAGGTCATTGCACCCTAGATGAAACAGTTCCAGAAGAGGAGCTGATCCAGACCGTTCTGCAAGCTTGAGCCAGTCATTTGAAGTGCGGTATATTTACTGAGATTTTGAACTAAAGGAGTTTGTGACGGGATCCTTCACCGACGAAGAGGAGCAAGCGTCCAAGTGCATATGCCACATTCCTTCGCAGCTCATGTGCGGCGTATGCGCAGCTTACGCATAGTTTAGTGGCTCTGACTTTTTGCCAAGGTCTCTTCTTCAGCCGGTGATTTCAGCAGCTGTGTCTGCTGTGGAGGCAACTCAACATGTTTGAGGCGCTTGCAAAGCTTGGCGATCAGATAAAGTTGTGCCAGACGTGGCTATCTCTGGGGCCATCTGCAGCGCAGAAGGCAGTGATGGGAGCAGAATCCAAGATGTTTTTTGTTTTTTTTTGCAGTTGCCTCAGATCAAATGTGTTGTTTAACTGCGTGTTCTGGCCCGAGATCATGAGCATTGTGAACGCCCCCACTTTTGTGATGCTTGGATGCATGAGTCAAACACATATTTGCCCTTATCATATTGAACCTCATTTCCATATTCAACACCAATTTCAAAGAACATTTGTTTAAACTCCAGGTTTTGACACGTTTATTTTTGTCGTGTAAGAATACGTGAAGACAAGACATCATTACGACTAGTGTCGTGCGTGTGCAGCATAATTGCAAACCGTACACAGGCGACCTGTGATGTTACCAGCTATCATCCGATGCACCTAGAGCAAAATACAAATCACCTAGAGGAAACAACCTGAAAAAAAACAATCCCCCAGACAAAAGGTATGAGGCATGGCCAACACATTCCCTCAGGACGACGTTTTTACGCGTTTTGTGTTTGTGCTTTTCCTCAAGGTTTTTGGGGTTTCGCAGATACACATAGAAGATGTATGCTAGACATATTCTGAAACAATCTGTGACCAAGATTCCTGTCAAACAACCTTGAAATTGCTGATGTCTCGTCATGGAAAAGGCTCATCTTACGCATGAATTACGCCCACGCACGGCATTGGCCTCTCTTTCTGGATGCTTGGGTCAAACTTTGGTTTTGCGCTGGCCAGCCTCAAATTGAGGGCGGTCGTGCTGCGTGCCAAACATCCAGGTACCATGAACGGCACAATCCAGACATTTGGACGTCATGACCTTTCAATTGCGTGCAGTGGCCTTTCTGGCAAAGGTCAACGGATTGAAGTCGGCAAATCATGTGCGTTTACAAAGTTCTTGGCTGCGTTTGGCAGGTCGTCATCTCAGTCAGAGCTGTCGAACAGGATGGAAAAGCCGCAGTTAATGTCATTTCGCCCCTGCTGCAAAAGATACTGCGCTGACATCGGCATCAAGCAAACCTGCAAAGTCCGGGTTCCCGCAGTGAATTTCGAATGGTTGAATAATTTGCCTGGCCTTGTTCAAAATGCGCTGCCAAAGAAAGCAGGCGCAAGTGCTCCGTGTAGCGGAAGGTGCTTGCAGAACCAAACTGTTGAAGTCGCTTTCAAGCAGTCGTCGCGGTCAAGATCATGCGCATCTTTTAATGCGCACGAAACACGGCCAGAACAGAACATGCGCGAAATGGTATCGCCGTAGAGAGTGGAGCTCTTGACCTATTGTTGTCGCCCAGCCCAGGCCCGTCATGTCGCCGGACGCAAGCGTGCGGGCTCTCTGTCTGAAGGCTGTGTGCGGCACCAAGGCAGTGGGACATCAACAGCAAAGTGGCGAAACGCTTAGCCATGATCCACACAGTGAGTTTGGGCAAGCCTTCCGTGAACAACCGATTCCATGTGCAAGCCGCAATACATGCGTTTCCTCGCTGTTCCCGCGCGAATCCCGCGCGATCCTTTGTGGAGACTTTGCAACTTGCTGTGAATGCGCAGGAGAGCCCGTCGCGGCTTAGACCTGGCCCACGACCACGACCTTGGTAGCATGCAAGACAACGTGTGAGAGGCATGAGCAAGACCCACACAGACAGACGAACGCGCGAGTCATATAATTTGCGAAATGTGTGCAAAAGATATACATGTGTTCATTTCCTCGGCGCAAGACAGTCACACAAATGAGTATGCCGCGCGTGGCTCTTGCGTGTTCCAACTTGCTCTGGTGTTTTAGGTTGTTTCCTTGACGCATGTTAATTGCATGTGTTTGCTTTGGTTGTATTGGTGGCCGAGGGCATCGTTTTGCGGAGTGCCTGGCCAACGTTTTAGAGAGCGTGTGTGGTCGAAAAGCACATTTGGGCTAACAGCCCCTTACTTGGCCCTTGCTCAGCACAAGGACGTACTAAGCAAATGTGCGTGCCTTCACGGAAGCACGTGCGCGAGGCAAACTTGCTTCTCAAGCCCTTCGTTGCATCAAGCTCACTTGCTCAGAGCAAACTTCTGCACAGCAGACCTGCGCAGATCATGTTTGCACAAAGCGCAGATCTGCTTTCTCGTTTTGCGTTTTCATAATTCCCGCATAGTATTAGCCCTTCTACGGCATGTTTTTGTTGCTCTCTGATGCCCAGCGTGCAAGACAAGTTGAATGGCTTCATTGCATCGAGGAAGCAACCGCCACCTCCAGTCCCATCAAGGACACGCTTTTCTGCTGTTGCACATCTCGAACGCTGCCCAGAAATGATCACCGCGGTTTGCTTTTGACCGGTCCATGCTCTTGTAAACACAAGCTTCGCTGTAGCTCTAGCCTCAAGCATCCCACCGCCAAAATATGGTTTGCAAATGGTTCAGCGAATGGTCTGTGACTAAGTTGACTTGCTCGGCCTAGAAAACGCATTCTTGCTAGCATCAACTTTTGGATTGAGGTTAGCCCCACTGGTGCTGGAGTACGTGGACTTCCAAAGCCTGGCAACGCTGGAGGCCACTGGGGTGTTCCGAAGGGACAGGTTTCCATTGTTGCAGCTTGGTGTGCAATTTGCAATTTGTACAGGCGGTTGATTAATTGAGATGTTTGATCTAGATTGATAATATTTTCTGGGCCTGCGGCCTCTAGCCGGCTACGCCTCTTTGAAGTTATACCATGTCATGTCATGTTTTTTGTATGAGAAACGCATCCTGTGCTATGATATGGCTGGTTAGGTTATGCATGTTGCCCACCCAAACCCCAGATGATGCGGGGATGCCAGCTTTCTGGGCCCCAGCCGGGACCCAAAACAGAAGGCTGACACGGGGTCGCGGACGCGCGCGCCAGAGGCCGCAGAAACAGCAGCCCGAAAAGAACAGCCCGCAAGCCAGCCCGGAAACGCAAAAGCAACAAAACACCGTAAATAGCAGCGTTTTGTGGCTGGGGTCGCGCGCGCGCGCCAGAAGGCCCGAAAACCAACGCGAAAAAAGCAAGGGCCGCGCAGCACGCGAGCCAGCCACAGCAAAAGCAAAACGGACAGAACAACAGCCCACCGCTCAGCACAGCAGTTTTTGACGGTATTCACAGCGTTTTGTAGAGCGAGGGCCCAGAATCGCCGGCATGCCCGGCAGCGCTTGGCGCCAAAATGCGCGAAAATGAGCCTCGCTTATATCCCTCCGATACCTTCTGAAAAACAGTGCTTTTTGGGTTGAGAGGCTTTTTGGAAGGACGTCTTGATGATGCAGACCAAGCCCCGCTGAAGCATCACCCAGGCGCAACCCCAGACCCTGATGATGTCAGCCACACGGCCTAAACCCTGCATATACGCGATGTTTTGCGAGGGTTTCCCACAGGCAAGCAAAACCGCCAGCCCGAGCTGGTGATGCAGAGGTGCCGGATTTAGGCCACGCATCACGACCAAGTGACGAGGGTCGGCGGCACCAGGGTGCAGCCCCTATAGCTAAAGCTAGCAGGCTAATTGCCTAGCGGCGACATGCTACCCCAGGAGGCGTAACCGGATTTACGTTGCTGGCGCACAACCGGCCGCGGCAGCATGGCGAGGCTCAACTTCACAGCTCTTGCAAGGACGGCCAAGCAGGCAGCAGCGACAACAACAACACAAACATACAGACGCTTCCTCACTTGCACGCAGAGACACATCCATTTTCCAAACATCTTCCCTTCACCGCCCGCACGCACGCAGGCACGCGCGCGCAAGCACACACGCTGGCACGCACGCGCGCTCACGCACGCACACCCACCCACGCACGCACCCACACACAGGCACACACACACACACCAGACTCACGCGCAACACACACCCACCCACCCACCCACCCACGCACGCGCTCACGCACCCACGCACCCACCCCCCCACACACGCGCGCGCACGCACTCGCACGTCACGCAAGCACCCCACACACCCACCCACCCACCCACCCACCCACCCACGCACGCACGCACGCACGCACGCGCGCGCGTGCGCGCGCGCGAACGCACGCACACACGCGGCCCTCGCGCGCGCTCACCCACGCACGCACGCAGCCGCGCGCGCGCACGCACGCATGCACGCACGCATGCGCGCAAGCACGCACGCATGCGCGCACGCACGCGCGCGCGCGCAGGCGCGCGCGCCTGCGCGCACACGCACGCCGGCCTGGGCCAGTTGCCACGCAAAACGCATGTCAAAACCAAACGTTTTCATCGGATTTTTGCAGTAAAAGCTCGCATTTTCATGTGTTTTTCCAGTGTTTCAAGGCTGTAGCAGGACGCCGTGTGTAAAGGCAGCTCCCAGCAACATCCCCAGCATCACCAGCATCACCGGCATCACCGGGGCAAGACCGCAGACTTGCAAGCCCAAGGCTGCAGACCCAAAACAAGCCCAAAAACGCACCCTCCAGAAGCAGATGATTGCACAGGGTTGGCGGCGCGTTGCGGCAGCCCCATAGAGCTTCGCTCTAGAGCCTTGCTCCAAAGGACCAAGGGGGTAATCTGACACAGCCGTTCGGCCCGCTTCGCAGGCCGCCGGATTTAAGGGCTGCCGCCCTGTGCTGGTGATGCTGAGGATACGTTATGATGCTTATCATCCGATTTAAGACGCACAAGATGCGCGGACAGGATTATTGTGATGACTGCTGGTGATGAGCTGTTCACAACAAGGAAAGTCGATACTGAACTCAGCATCCTCTCATAATTATTTTAAGGAAGCCGGGGGCGGCAGT